>DWLS01006070.1:0-12009 GCA_018246255.1 Pachliopta kotzebuea | reverse complement strand
TTAAGTTAAGCGATATAGGTGCCCACAGCACAGGCTTGCCTAGTGTGGGACCAACGGTAATAAAATATTTAAAAAAATGTCAAATTTCGTCATGTATGTTAAATGTAGGTTAAGTATGTTTGTTTTGTTAATTAATTAGATAATTTGCCTATCACTAATATTAAATAATAATAAAACATAAATTGGTAGAGTTTAAATATGAGGATAAAGAGGATTGGATTAAAGTTAACTTATAGAATTTAGTAAGTAAACATAATTTATGTTAATGTCTTAACAATTTTTATAGTTGAGAAGAAAACACGCTACCGAATAACTTTTTATATCAAATAAAACTAGATTAATATAGTTCAGATATTATGGTTTTACTTCAACAAACAAACGAACCTTAAATACACGTTAATTTTGAATTCATCGTCATTTCAGCTTAATGTTGTGTTATAAACATAACTGTTAAACCCAAACCAAAATCATTATAGATCATGGACCCCGTACTGGAAATCGCAGTGTTGACAGACCTCCCTCTAGGTGGTCAGATGATATAAGAAGGGTCGGTGAGCGCTATTGGATCCAGACAGCACAAGATCGTATTTTTAAAATTAAAATGTATATTGGCCCATTTATTAAAAAGGTTGCTTGCCCCTGTTATAGATCATTATTATATTGTATAAAAAACCATATCCAAAGACATTCATATATTCCGATAACATTCCCAAATATAACATCATTCACTTAAATTATTCTACGAAGTCATCAGCCATCGGAGCTATTGTGGAAAGGAAGCCCTTCATCATGGAGGCCGATTATGTGGCGGGGTAAAGTGGTAATAAAATGCAGCGGTCACATATCCGGCGACCGTTAAGGTCGGTTAGACAGCCTCCTCCCTTTGCGAGGGTGTCATTACTACGACTACGACCCTACTCCGTTTATATGGACCGTTATAAAGAGCATTATGATAAAATGTGATTCACAATTTAACCTGATAATGTAATGAGCGATAATTATCTTTGAATGGAACATTTTAAATTATAAACAAACCTTATTAATAAATATTTTATCACAGTATAATATTAATACGCAATAGTTGTTATGTCACCTATACAAGCAGTTTTGGCGGCCATTTTTATGACTCGTTATATTCCTTATCTAATTTTATAGCAATAAATATGTTTCTCTTAAAAATAACAATTAAATACGCCACAATTTAAAAAAAAAAAAACAATTTTGAATCAATTTAATGAGCGATAATTGCTTTTTTGATTTCAGGCAATCTTCGAAATAGCTGGGCCGATTTTTTCTTAACGCACTTTCGTAATTACCTTGCATATTGTTATAATAAAAACGCCTTCTGGCGTTGAATTCGAGGTAGCTGTTAAAAATATGCAGTTTGTTATTCTCTATAGTAGAAAAATAAATGGGAATTAATGTGGGTGCTATAACGTATCCTTGTGAAACACCGCTAGTGCTAGCTCGCGAAACTATGTTCCTCGCACACACGGGTCATCTTTACTTCGTGAAGTTGGCATAATATATGAACAAGTCGCTCAGAATTTTTTTTTTTCTTTAAAACTATCCACAGTGAAGTTCGAGCTATACGGTTGAAAGTCTTCTTTAACTCGATGAAACACGTAAATTTTATTACGTTATAAGTTCATTAAATATCCGGTTGATTGCGATGTCAAAATATATTTGTATTGATAATGAAAGTAAACAAAAATTACTATTACTAACTGCAATCATTATACGTATTCATAATATAACTATTCTAAGACTGTCAGATGTTAATGTCAATGTGCTCATTCTATGACGCATGCACAGCAAACTAAACATAAAGCAAAAAACTAAGACTAAGAAAAACTGTTACGACTCCTCAATATTAAACCATTTATGGATCCATGCCCACTACTGAACATAGGCCCCTTGATTTTTGAAGATTTGTGGCATATTAGTCTCGATTGGAGTAAGGAAAGTGCATATGCAAAGGTCACAAGGAAAAACTGCTCCTGTCTTCTCAGACATAGTCTAGATCTATAGCGACATAAAGACTAAACGACGTAAAATGGTTGTGGAGATACTTAAACCAGTGTCCAACATGTTCCCATGTTGACATTAATGTAATGCCAAAATAGCTTAGTTTAATGAAAAAGGTGCCATCACTGTCTCACAGAACAACAATGCTTTAACTTTGTTATCGCAAATTGGGTAACAACACTTAACCCCAATTTTAAGCCACATAAAAGATGATAATGTCGAAGAATAATCGCCTAGAATACTAAGGCTAGAAAAAGTATATATAAAAGATCATGTTTTGTTTGTGTTATAAATTATGAGTGTAATACGAACTTTATAAAGCAACAAGGAATCATAACTGTTATGGAAGTGCGATTTGAAGGTCTAGGAAACAAGGAAGCATCTTGTCATTTCAGTATTTTTATTACTTCCTTTAACGTATCACATGCTGGCCTAGTGGTGACTTGGAACTGTTACTATTGCAATATTAGTTATATATATTTTCTATTTGCAATATTATTTATACTTCAAATTATAATCTAGATAACATCTACACTATTCCTACGTATTGAGCATAAATTGCTCTAGTAAATATTATGTGAATACAATAAACAATTTAACAAGAACGATAACCTCGAGTAAGATAAACAAAAGTTAGCTTACGAAATATAACTATTAGATGTTCCTTAACAAAAAATTACTACGGAGTTTTTATATTATTTAATAAATGTTGTTGTAAACTAGTCTCGCGGCGTCGTGTGCCGACATTATGTCTTTGTGATTCCGGGTTTACCGCAGTGAGTAATACCAAGAGTATGGAGGATGTGGGGCAAGACGTAGCTTTCAGACTGCCGCTGAGTCACCAGCCAGGCCTTATGTATTTATACCGGGGACACGCCTCCCCGGGATTCCGGACTAAAATAGTTCGGTTGTGTCTCGTGCCATTACTTTTACTAAATGAAATATTTTGTATGCCCGTTTCCATATGAAATTGTATATACAAAATAGATTTTTATTACTTTGACAATTTAGTAAACTCAATATTTAACAGTTCAATAGCTAGAAATTTATTTTACATACGTCTTCAAGAAAAGAGTGAATAGGCATTTGCTAGGTTAATGCGCTTTACCATCATCGACCACATCTTCACTTAACACCAGGTAGGATTGTGTGAGCATTAACCTATACATACGTAAAAAAAAAAAATTATAGTAAATTTTAGAATTATAATCTCTATTTGCAAACTACTAGTCACTATTTTTCACACCCTAACAAAAGGGATGTACTTCCATGAGCAGCTGGCTCTGCCACCTCACATTTTGCTCCCTCTTACAAAGAGTGTTCCCTTTCATCTTATTTTGAACTATATCCTTTATATTCAAGCATAGTGTTATTGGGCTCGGTATAGACTTAAATATATTAAGAGATTTTGAAATTATTAACAAATGTTTGTATAATAAATTCTTAAATTTGTTTCTGATATGATGGCGGAAAGTTATCGACGTGTATTTCATTATAACGAATAAGAAATAATTAGTGTTAGATAGAGGCGAATTATGTACATAATCAACAAAATTTAAACTTATTCATCGAATTTCATATCGAATAGCCTAGACTGAGGTATATAATTGCAACTTGAGCATATTTACCTATCTTCACTTCAACAGTTAGTTTGCTACGCTATATAAATAGTTTTGTTGTGTATGTATTACATAAAAAAAGACGCAGATCCCAAATAAATTAATGACAATTTTAATAAAAGCTTTTGTACGTTTGTCCTTGATTTATTAGGTAACTCTCTATACTTTTTGTTACTTTTAATATAATAGTAATCGATTTATGTATTACAGTAAATGTTGTTCTTCATTCAATTCTATTCTACTGATTAACGGTTACAAATTACGAGGTAAAGTAATTAATAATAATTGATGGAATTCGAGATAATTAGGTTAGATAAATCGATACACGAACTACAATTATAAATTTATTATACCTACTTCTTATATCTACGAATAACTTCCTTGCAGCTTATATTAATTAATTTAAAGAAATATATATTTACTCGCGTGGTTGCTGGCGATTATGCAGTAGGTAGATAAACTTATTAGGTAATAACAGTTAATACATTAAGTAAACACTAACCACATGCATCATCAAGATCCACTGTGCCATCTGCCTCATCTTAGCCACCAATTTTTTGTTTGACGGCATTGTTCTTATAACAAATTACATAGAATGTATATGAAAATAAATTTCACAAACTAGATGAAAACCACACAAACGGCACAATCATTCACAACATGTAGTACAACCAAAGTACACGCAACACTTTCACCTAGACTTGTTCTGTCTCGGACACAAATTATCGTAATAAACAACACGTTTCGACGAATAATAGATACACAATTGTAGCGTTTGGCAGTAAATATCTGCTATATAAACGCTTAAAACTTTTTAGTTGATCACTTGACGAGTCCAACTGTAGACTGACAACACGCTCAAACACAATACGCGAATGTGTAAAACGGTGACTCATCGCCCCGCATACTGTTTATCGAGGCTTGAGTCATCGCTGGATCGGCAGCACACAGAGCGCTGCAGCGATGCAGCGAGCGACCCGCGAGGCGCGACGCTCTAGTCGAAAAATAAATCAAAGCGCTGGACCGCTGCGTGCTGTGCATTTACTCCATTAATACCTTATGGTTTGTACACGTGTACACAATGATCAGTCATTTTAAGTCTTAAGTATATATTATAAGGTATATTTTAGTTAAAGTCTATAGAAACGAAGATTGAATTGCGTTAAGAATTTGACTCGTTTTAGATTACGGCACTTGACTAGGCCGTTTTAAGGTCGTTTATGCAGTAGTACCTAAAGTATTTTTTTATTTATATACCGCACGAATCTTTTTCTGATATTTAATCAAGAATTGTTTTAAATAGTTCCTCAAATTTCGAATTAAAATTTGTTGCAAAAATCGACATTTTCGTATTCTTTTTAATGTTAATAAAAGTGTTACAAATTAAAATATCCACCTCTATTTTAGCCAGCGTGGTGGATTATTGACCTTGACACTTGTATGAGAAGACTGTGAGTCACAGGGTACATTAAGAAGCTGTTTATAATGTTCATTAAATCAAAACGCAGACAAAATTAATTTATGTATAAATAAAAAATATTTATGGCCTTTCTGTATATTTGAACATATCCAAAACAATAGATGAATATAAAATTTTAAATGTATATGTATTTTAATCATTTACCAGTTGTAGTGATGAGTAGGTAAAATACATCAAAATATTCGGTAGCAGCCAATGGATTCAAACAAAATAGAGTTCAATCAGTTCACATGATTAATTTAAGGCATGAAGAAAATGGATTATTTTTTTTATTAATAGAAAATATTGCTGATGGGATGATCCTTAATTTTATATTGAGTCGAATGACATAATTAGATTTGATAGTGATTGGAAAACTTTTGGAAAAGTGAATCATCTTGAGTAAAGTTTAACACTAATGTCTTAACTGAGCCGCTAATCTGATTACATGATTTTCATTAGCATCAAAGGCAAGATGATAACGAACATAAACAAACTGTTGCTTAAAACAAATTGCGCTGATTTGGAGGTGTTAGTCATCAGAGCATGATCCACCTGGCATTTTGGAGCGCATATGGTGTAAAAATTATATTGAACCAATGCTTTTATTAACACAGCATGAATTTTTGCAAGCAGTGTCTCAAGGTGAGGACTACAATGCTTATCATTGTAACTAGTATCACATTGTTATGGTTTATAACACCAGGTGAATGTCCTGCACATTTTGGTCTATAATATATAAACCTCGCTTACCACATATTAAAAAAAATCACAAGACTTAAAAAGTATCAGAACAGTTCTAATGATAAATGATTTTCACTCTATGTTGAGCCCAGAGCCCCACAAGTGGGAATATCAAGAGGACTGTTTATTCATGTTGCTTCATACTTCTCAAATGCACAATTACTATATTATCTACTGTATACTGTACTATACATTTTATATTTATTTATGTATTATGCTAATGAAAATATAAATAAGTAATAATATGAATTTTCAGATATAGGGGTCAATAGTTATTTTTATGTTAATATATGTATTTTTTTTAACTCAACCCAGAATGTTCCTAAAAATCTCAGTGAAGTAATATTACGTTAATTTGAAATTTATCTGAAATTATAAAAGGCAAATGAAATTCCTTTGTAATCTTTTTTTTGACCTATAGACATTTTTTATGGTGAACCTAGGATGGTGGTAGAAGCTGTGATTAGCTAGATGAATTGGGTGTACAAAACGAACTAGTAACCGTGAGTATGCTTATAATATAAATAAGGCTTAAACTATTCTCCTATGAACTTGTTAATATGATGTGCTATATGAAATCACTACAGAGGGAAACCTTTTATTTCCATGGAAACATGATTGTTTGTAAGTCCATAATTATGTTTCATTTTTATCGCATGACGCATTGTTGTCCTTTGTACATGCAGTAACGTCATCATGACGTCCACGAAACGGCTACTTGCGATTCACGACCACGTTACAGAGAGGACTTTTTTGGTATTTAACTTACGTCAGGAAAACACAAACTTCTTTTTTCTAAAATTATTTGAATCATTTATTAATACATCATTAATTACTGGTAAGATTATTACAGGAGACCGTCTAGGCAGGTATAAAGACACTCGTTTCTGGTGTCCAACAACAGTATGCAAACATCACTGTGTTCCGTTTTGAAGGGTGATGTAAACTAGTGACATTACTGTGGTGACGAGACTTAACACCTTGTCTCCAGACGACGAATGCAATGTGGTGTTGTGTACATCATCCTAACTAGCGCTACACTGATAAAGATGAATATAACTAACTACCAAGCGAAACTTGTGACCTTTGTGGAAAACAACCCGCAGACTGTATTAATAAAAATAGAAAATTAAAGTACATTTTATTGAACATTTTTCTTTCTTTGTAAGAAAAATTTGTGTCAAACAATGGGCCAAGAGGACACTTAGTATCAAAGATGTAAACTCAGCCCCGAAGTCGAGGACTTAAAATCTTTTCATGTTACCTATTTCTGTAGCAAGGGAAATATATTACTTTATATAATGTACATATCTACTAATTATAGTAATGTTGAAAATACTGGTGGTAGGTATCCGTTACTTGAGACTGCCTAGATAGGTACCACCGCAACTCCTATTGCAATAGACAAATAGTACTGTGCAGACATTACTGTGTTCCGGTTTGAAGGGCGATGTATACTAGTGAAATTACCAGGGTAACGAGACAACACCTGACGTCTCAAGGCGACAAGCGTAAAATGGTGTTGTGTATAAAATCTTAACCACTGAAGCGTTGTTATGATCATGCGAATCACTTACCATCAGGTGAACGTCTTGTATGAATAGATGAAGTACTGCAGCGCTGTTTAGCAGCTATTTAGTATTAAAGGAGAATTTTTTTGAAAAAATATATTTATAGGATCGAAAATTATAATTATAGATCTAACGATATATAATCTAATTATGTATGCATATTTCTTTTCTTTGTAAGTAAGCTATAGCTATACAACAATGAAATTCCCGTCAAAATTATTTTTTATGTTTTTGTGATTGTTTAATCATTTTTTATTCTTAGCAGTACATAATTATTATTAATGAATATGTTTATTTGATATTACAAACAATTCATTTAGTTTATTTATAATACGAAAACAATTTACTACTTGTTGTTTATGAATGTTTATTTGTACTGTGACTCATTTAATACAGACATTAACTATTACTAAGTTAGTTTAATGGTTGTCTAATTATTTAAACTTCTTAACTAGAGAGGAAATGATTAATTGGTAAATATGTAAAAAAATTAATTTTTTTAGAAGTACATTACAGTAAGCGATACACCCCTATTGCAAGAGATAACAGAAGGGGGAAGTATGACGCAGCCAGGGATGCAGTTAATGGTTGAATCACCCCGCACCCTGACTCATCCACTACAATTCACGATAAACAACGCCTTATACACAATATTGATGAGTTAATGAGAACTCCTTTTTGAACCGATGGTCACTGTCTCAAATATGACATAATTCATTACGGATAATTCATCAATAATTATACCGATGACTAATACAAAGCTTAATAAGTATTTTTTTAAATGTGGTACTGTGAAAAAACACAAATCTCCTTTAAATTTCTTATCAGTCCCTAACTATTGCGAGAACACTTTAGTGCTAAACTTTTGCAAATTATTTTAGACCTTAATTCCTAATCTAGTTATATAGAAAAATATCAGACCTACAATTTTCACTAAACTTAAACATTTTTGTCTCTGCAATCTTTTTATTTGGCGATATTCTTCTACATGAATTTTATTTTCATACGACGATACAGGCAAGGCGTTCACCTGATAGTAAGTAATACGTTTAATAACAACGTGGTTCTGGTTAAAATAGTATACATAGCAACACATTTCGTTCGTCGCCCTCAGACATAAGGTGTTAAGTCTCATTATGGCAGTAATTTCAGTAGCATACATCACCTTTCAAATTGGAAGACGGTAATGTTTGACGGCAGAAATAAGAACTGCGGTGGTACCTTACTAGACGGTCTCCTGTAACAAAATCAATAAAGAGTAAATGACAGGATTAAGTATAATCAGAATGTTTTAATAAATGTTAATCATTATCATTGTTCATTATCATGTGATCATGTGAATTAATCTTGTTGAGTCACCAAACTTAAAAGGACACGTTGCATGGTGGACGAGTGACCGAGTTCGTCGTACAGATACAATCATACCAAGTTGAATGACTTTCCGTGACTCATTCTTTGGCAACCGCATGTAGTCACTAAAGGTTAACTTGATTATGTACAAATTTCACTTAATTATGTGAACGGTGATAAATCAATGGTTTAACGTTTTAATGATTTCTTATACTTAACTCGGATATAGAAAAACTAAGTTCATTGATATAGGCTTAAATGCATGACAGGGCACATCGCTTGTAAGACTGACGGACGATGGGGCAGTAAGGTCCTTTTTTTTTGTTGAAGCTGGAAATCTTCCAAAGATACCCTGCTTCTGGGTGGAAGACAGAGTTATAGGGGGATTTGTACCCACTAAAACCCATTCTGTGGTCATCCTCTAGTTAGTTGCGGGGGGGCCGGGGATCTCCTACAGAACGCGGCGGTACTGTACTGCACTAATCCTAAGCGCAAGCCTTGCTTTGCTACGGACGAAGAACAAAAACAAGTCAATTCTATCGTTCTACCCTTGGCTCTTTTAATGAGCAATGAATGCCTCCACCTTCAAAGCTCACGTACTCGAAAACCCTTTTAATCGCCTTCCACGACAAGCAAGACTTACCTTAGTCTTATTCTTATAAGCACTAGACTAGAGAGCAGCCGGTAACGGAGACCTACTACCAGTAACTTCGTGTTTAGGATCAGTAATACTAAAAATTATCTTCAATTATTTTCAGTTTTTTCAGGGATTAAATAGCTTTAAACTGATGCTTTTTTGCCAATATAAGTGGTTACTTACCTTCGGCGCAGATATTTCATGGAAAGAGCTCGGCCGCGGCGCGGGCCCTGCAGCTACGCAGTCCACAGGCACGCTGTAATCAGCACACAGAGCTGCCTGGAAAACACAAAAGAAAAACCATATGAATAACCAAAATATACGTACAGTTTACTGGTGTAGATTTTCTATCGAACACCATCTATTTTTTTATTCGTATTGTTTTATTACAACAAAAACATATAACAATTTGAGGGCCCCACACTTGGCAAGGCTGTACTGTAGGCTCCTATTGCGCTTAACTTGTTACTATTACATCTTATTATAGTTTTAATTAATGAATATGAATCATGAAAAACAGAGAACTTTCTAAACGTTATATTACATAGTTATTTGTAATCATAATGCACTTGTATATTATTTATACTTTCCTTATTATTAACATCAAGTTTCGCAAACGTGAACGCACACACGCACTACAGATATATTTGAATGAGTTACAGTACTGATACTTGCACGGAAGTTGGAGACCTGGTGACCTGTAACACAGGTTTATTACCTATCACAGGCACCAGCGATCCACAACCATATGGTTAAATGTTTATAGATAATTCCAAAATCATTTTTGTAATTTACTTTAGTATGTGGTAACAAATAACTTTTTTGTTGTATATACATGTAAATATATGCATATCTATGTATACACATGTAAAATATCTAGATTAAAATAAATTATGATTTTTTAAAATTGTCTATTTACCTACACAAACCACCGCAGCTCCTATTTCTACCTTATCCCAGCTACAAATAGCTCGTGAAATTACCGAGGTAACGAGACTTTAAATCATCCTATCGTACATTGTTGGGAAGACGGATCAATTACGATTACGTGAACTATTCAATCGTTAAATCACTTAAACGAATAAAGAATTAACTTGAATAAGTTGACGTGAAAGTAAAGTTCTTGTAATAAGCGATGTTTAAAAAATATGTTTGTATTAAAATAAAGTTCCTAATATTTTTAGGACCTCAGTGCATGTAAAGAGTATAATCCATACATTAAGGTCAAGTATTGGAATATATCATTTCACCAATCCAGATACGAAAGATGTTATGTTAATTAGTCTAAGAAGTTCTATACATAAATGGTATTTTTAGCGAAGAAGCAGACGTTCACTGATGATAAGTGGTAAGCCTATGTCCAACAGTGGACTAACGCAGGCTGTTAATGATAACGATGTAGTGATAAGCAGCTCATAACAGAGAAAAACTGTGTAACAAATGCACCATTACAACTAGCTTTTAGACAGCAACAACGTTCAGACGTAATAACATTAGCCTCACTTGGTGTGAAGAGACACATTTTTTTTTCAAAATAATAAAATGTCGCCTCAAGACGTTAAGTAATAATAACTAGTATAAGTAATATGTTCAAAGTTAAGACATAATACAACCAAAATACCTGCTGAACAATAACAATTTTAACAAGACACGAACTCACAGAGAACTTTCTAAACGTTATATTACATAGTTATTTGTAATCATAATGCATCTACAAAGAGCTAAAATTATTATTACTTAAAGCAAATTAAACAATTTAAATTTAAAATAAGGTTTTATTTATCACGATAAATAATTTTACTGCATCAATATTGCTGCAACACAAAGTTTTCATCAAGTTCAACAGAATTTCATCACCACACAGGATATGGTAAGTTTGACGTATACAAAGGCCATATTTTGCAGGGTACGCATACTTCTATTATTGAGTTATGCAGACATAATATGCACGTCTGGCTATCTTAGGCATTTATAATATAATATTGTTTTTGTCTAAACGTTTATACCGTTAGTGAACCGTATTATTTTTAAGCCTAACCTTTAACAATGAATGATAATTTGATAATTTTAAAATTAAATTGAATGAGTAAATGTATATAAAGGGACATAAAGTAAGTAAGGTGTTAAAGAAAACCAATACTATAAATAACCAGAGGAAAAACAAAGAAATAAAAAAATGAAAATGCTCCTTGTCATCCCCAACAGGCACTGTATAGAGTAAACTAATGGCACTGCCTCGCTGAATGATGAAGAGACTTACACTTTGTGTCATCTACTTGCTGGCCCTGTGCCTAAGGTTTCCATCCCAAACGACTCAAATATGAAATCCCCGATAAGGTTCTCATACTTGATCCGTTTGAGGGTTTCTATGTTGTTTTCGGCAACACTGATCATATACGCTCACAGTGCCCTGGACGTTGAATGTGAGTCGCGCCAAAGCAGAGGACTCTGGATTTCAGAAGAAAAAATAAACAATTCTCTGATTTGAAATTGAACCTCGCACACCATACATTACACCATACATAATTACATGACGTAATTCGCCCGTCCCCCTTTCATCACCGGACGACAAGGCGCACGGCGAGACTCCATCCTTATGTT
>DWLS01006069.1:0-12010 GCA_018246255.1 Pachliopta kotzebuea | reverse complement strand
ATTGCAAAGAGAAGAGGGGACAACACGCCACCTTGCGGTACGCCAGCATTAATGCTACACCAAGAGGAATAGTTATCATACATATATAAAAAATTCATACATATTTATATGTTAAAAACAGAAATGCCTTTATTGCTTTATAATTTTATAGCTTACCCATTAAAGCCCCAGGTTGAAATACGTTTTAATAACCAAAAATTTTATATTGCTGAAAGTGTCTTTTAAACAAATGTTTATGTTTATGAAAATTAAAAATTATATAACACGTTATTAAAGCGTAACTATAATTAATCATAGCTTTCATACACTTATTCTTTCTTGTTTTGTGTACAATCATGAAGATTTTTTTTACAAAGTATGTAACCAAAAATTTTATTTTAGTTCTTATTTATAAGGAAAAAGCCTGAATAAAACATCTTAATTTACAACCTTTAATATTAAATATCATGTAATTTTCAAATTATTCTCATTTTTATAAAAGGGATAATTCGTGTTGTATTACATCGGTGCCACCGCTGTGTTTTATGGAAATGGCATTATAAGAAGGCCATTTTATAAAAGATCTGTACCATTTTCACCGCGCTTTATATGGAAATTACGTAATAAAAAACACTCTGTCGCATGAGATTTAACTGTGATAAAATTCAACAGTTCTGTATACAATATTTTTTGTATTAGTCGACGAGACGAGCAAGACGTTTAACTGATGGTAAGGTTACGGTTGTTTATACCAACACGGTGCTGGTTAAGATGGTATATACAGCACCACATAGCGATTATCTTCTTAAGACATAAGATGCTAAGTTTCGTTACTCCAGTAGTTTCACTAGCTTACAACGCTCTTTAAACAGGAACATAGTAATATTAACACAGTACTGTTTGGCGGCTGCATTAGGAGCAGCAGTGGTACCCACCTAGACTACCTCCGGTAGCAGAGACGTACCACCGGTAATATTCTATTAGTGTTTTAAATGTAACTCAGTAATCATTTATACCGTAAAGTTACGTTATGGAAGCTCTTTGTTTAAATTAGAGGATGTTTCTACAAAGACTGATGCTCTCATTACTGGAGGAGGATGTGTGTAATATATGAATAATATTCACATACAGGTGCATTAGTTAATCCAAGTGAGACGGGCGCACATAACGCGTTCGCATCCTGAACGTGTGAATCATTGTTTAATTGAGGTACTGGGGAGGGCGGCGGCGCATCGATCGTCTCGCGTCGCCATGGCAACGGGTCCCCGCCCCACCTCCCGCCCCCATCCCCACCGCTCTCGATTCATTTGTAATCATTTGTTTCGCGACCGTCGAATAATGGCTCTTGTCGAATCGCAAATTTGATGTATTACTGTAAACAAAGAGAATGTTGCGTACACCGGGGTAAATGGGAGACCGCAGTACTAGCGCTACGTACCCCAATGTCTGCTTCTGTAGGAAACTATCGGGGCGTGAGATGTAACACACTACGATACTCCGCTCTCAACTCTGAAGCTCTAGACCGAGAACTCAAATGTAATTGAAATTCCTTTGAAGCGAATATTTCCTTCAAAGCGTGCCTTTCACATTTCGCACTGTTACTTTTGCGGCTCTTTACAATTTCTTTAAGAAATTGCGTCATAACATTATTTCTAACGTTCCAACATAATAGTAATCGATAAAACTTTTCCTTTATTATAAAGCTATTAAACTTATCTCAGTTTATTTATATTTAAATATGGATCTCTAATACTATACCCATTTCTAGAATAAAGTTTACATACGAGTATAAGACATACTCTGATGAGTATCCATTGAAGAAGTAAATAAAACTTAAGAGTTCATCATTCCATCAGCAAAATATGTACAAGAGGAATATATTATCGGATAACGCAGAAAAACATAGGTATATTTTCACTATGAGTATTTTCGAAAACAAAGACGTGGTATTTTTCAACAGACTCCGGTAAACAAGAAAGCTATTTATTTATTACTTGCAATACATAGCAATATCAATACAAAACAATTCTTGTCTTCAAGCTATTGAAACCAAATTTTTTCAATAATGTTGTTAAACAAAAACAAACCATTTTATACTATTTAATACGTTGTATTTAGCGTTAAGTTGATACATTTAGCTCATAAATGTATTCTTAAAAACTCCCTAATATCAACAATTTTCACAAACTCCCTTTAATATACAGTAAATTATAATATTTACTTTCGTTTATATCTAGACAGTTATTAATGGTACCATTTGCTACCAGTAATGATTGATATGTGAGTTTGATTAATGCTAACTGTACTAACTCGATGGTTATTGATATCGGATTCCGTACATACGCGTTTTGCTATTGATTGAGATGAATTATATTAATAATTAATTATACTGTTTGCTGTCAATCATCAAGGGATCTAGCTAGTTATGCTTTATAAACCTAAAAGGCAAGATTTTGGTTGAGTATATTTAATATTAGAGATTTTAATTTTTATTCCTATATATTATAAGAACCGTAATTTAAACCCACCTGGTTGTCCGGTAATCTACTGGAAGAAATTTTAACAAGAAATATGCAATGTCCTTGCTCTAAATTATGTCATTGTATTTGTGTTTTTGTATACATGAATAAATGTTTCACAAATTTCGTCATCGATAAATAGTCTTTCCTTACTATGGAATATTAAGAATATCTACTCATTCGTTTACTTAATTACTGCAGATCGCGCTTGTTCTGAAACTGCATTGCTAGTATCTTCCATTTTATATTAACTGGCTTCCTAAACACTTAAATGAAGTAGTGTATATTAGAAAAAAAAATTAAAACATTTCTTTATCTTATTACATAAACAAGAGAGTTGTGATAGAAAATATACTCTCAAACGTATTATCAAATTTTATGTTAGTTACAACTTTTATAAACATTTCAGTACATAAACCAGTTCAAATAGTTTTGTTTTTAAGGTTATCTTTTTAATATATAATAATCCATTATACTTTTTTCAGTATTATTAACACTGCATAGTGTACAAATTATTTTTCATCGTTGTCATCGACACTAAATTACACTAAAATAACATAGAAAACTTTATTAAAGCGTTAAATTACTGCGTTGTTTGCATTTAATTTATTTCATATTCTTTTACGTTTTCAGTTTTCCTTTTTCGGAAGGGCCGGTGAAAAATCAATTTTGCGCTACACTAAAATTTTCTCGGTGTAACAATACAATGAAGAGAAAACTCTCCCGAGGCCAGCTCTCCCAACCAATAACCTATTATGTAAAATCCCACCGATCTTCTAACGCAAGACTAAACAATTGTTATTTCTATCACCGATACTGCGCAAAATTTTCGCAGTTAAACAGATGGACATTCTTTGAAAAAAAAATTGTGATAGTTTATTGTTGTTTATTGCACAGTCAAAGTATGTAAATGTTACATTATTACTGTCTACAAAGCGTAGTAATAATGTCGTCGTAAAGTGTAGCTATGGTAGCAAATCTTACTATTTATTAATAAGGTTATAACTCATTTGATCTGAACTTTATGCCAACCATTAGGAAATTGTGTTCATTATAACATCCTACGTCGTAAAATATGTAACGTTTTATTTGTAAAAACTATGGATTTGTATTCAGTACCCACACAAAGAAAAATGATTCTTGAGTAAACTGTACTATGTTTAAAATGATATATTTGATAAGCCAAAAGTCTTCACAATATTTTGTATAATCGCTGCGAATTTTTATGAACAAAAGAGCAAAAAAAATGTAAATTTCATTCAAGAGGATCGAGAGCGCGGGCACGGGGCGAGTGTCAGATTTTCTTAAATAATTTTGATATAAGCCCTGTCCGGGCGGTGGGAGATGGGTGGGCGCTTCGGTGGGGTGGGCGATCCCTACGAAATGAGATTTCCTTTGAGCTCCGGCCGCGGCCGGCCACCCTGCTCGCCGCGGCCCCTGCCCGCGCCTCCGCCCCGCGCTCTCCCTCACATCTCATAATATTCCAGACCGCTCACAAGAAATGTTACCACTTATGATCGTGTCCCTTTTTTACACGATTTACGACTTCAACGAAATGCTTCGCTGAAAATATCAACTTTTTGTGCAAATGCGAACGGGCACCCCATCGCTTAAATATATTTTAATAATTTTAAAAATTTCACCAATTCTCAATAAAAATATCATCAAATATAGTATTATATTCACTTACACCAAATCCTCTTTTCTCAAGAAAAAACAAATTTAGGTATGTTTAAAGCTTAATATCTTAAAATCCAAATCAATACAGTTTCAATTTAATATTCGGTATGTTCTTACCATTAGTAGCTCCGATCAAAAGTACTAAGATAATAAATACTAAAAATGTTATTAAAACGTTATCAATATTATAATAGTCCATATTGTAATACGGAACTTTCTTGTATAGGGTAATTGACAATTCTAGGGATATTAACTTGTTGCAAATTTGCGTATTTAAATTAAAAATATCAGTTTTCAAACGATTGGTCATATATCTTGAAAATTCCAGCAGTAGATAGAAAATAAAAACCATGACCTCGCGCAATTTGTGCTGTTGACTTTCCATGTAAGTTGTAGGCGTAGTCCACTTGGGAACTTTCCAAACATAAATAATAGAAACATCGTTCCAAAAGCACCATTATTCAAGACTTAACCAGATCAAAGAAGAATAAAATCTATGTGTCTTTAATCTGGTTTTTTCATAAACGGATTAATGTCAAAGGAGCTCATATATTGTCGCTACAATGTTGCTTATATTCTTAAAAAACTTTTACACATAGCTCATTAATAATAAGATTTTTTTTACTGCAGTTATAAAGTAAAATGTACCTTAACAATCTTGATATGAGAAAATTGAAAGAAGAAAAGAGCTTTTTTAAAAAAATGTCTCATACCAAAGAGTAGCTTAATTGAAACGCACTTACTCTGGGTCTGAAAGGACCCGGGAATCTCCTTTCAAAGTTTCTTAGAAACTGAAGAGACTTTAATCCTATTAATTTCAGCGGGGACGAGAAAGTCTGTCATGTTTTTACAACTATACTTAATGTGCCTTAATTAAAAAAATATTATGAGCTTAATAAAAGAGCCTTAATTAAAAAAAATATTATGAGCTTAATAAAGTACCCTGATTTTTGGAAAAATAAAACAAGAAAAACAGAATGAATGTTAGATGAACTTTCATATTTTTCTAACATCACCTTATATACTTATTACAAAATTATGAGAAACAAATAATTTATATGAATTTATTTATATTCTCAAGTTACCAGTAACGCTATGTATTTTATACAATTTAAAATAATTGACAGTGTATAGATTTTATAACAATACCTGTACCAATTTTACTGTGTATATTTACAAACATCCCATAACAGATGGTGAAGGAAAGGTGTATTTGGAATGCTGCCAACGCCGAGAAGGATTACAACCTCATTTCATATTTAAATCCTGAATGTGTTACTTCAAACCTTTTAAATCACATAAACTTTAGTAATATAGGAAACAGCTATTAAATTGACTTATCTAAATATATTATGATAATAAAAAAATATGTTGGACATTATATGACATATTTAAAATCATGAAATGATTACTAAGCACTGAATTGGATTGAAATTAATTTAAACCATGAATAGATTTAAGTAAAAATTTTAGAAAATTCGAGTAAGGAATAGTTATAAAATGCGAAAAATAAAAAGAAACTGTCATATGTAAAACATAATTTATTTATTATGTAACAATTTATTATATAATGGCAATATGAATTCTTCGTATGGCAACGCTGAAGGTTATCTTTTTTTCTTATGTACTTCTACTGTATGAAGCATATTAGTTGAAATGTTTTCATAAATCTAGCATTACCTGTATTTAATTATTATTTACAACATTAATACGATGCCGATCAGTTATTAGGGCGGAATTTAATAACTGCCACGCCATAAGCTTCGTATAGAAAGTAGTTGTTATCTTAACATGCTAATGCTAATATTGCGACGAGCAGTCCCCGGGCGCTGTTTGCTTTAGGTCCCCGGGCACAGCTCTGCTCTCTCTCTCCCTCCCCCCCTTCTGCCCGCCTCTCACACCCTCCTCCCACCGCTCATCGAGAACCATTACAACCTGTATCGGAGGGCTCCACTCAGCCCCGCCGGACACCCGTCAACTTTGTATGCGCTAGCCGCCGGCCTTTCAGATCATTTTTGCGCCCCTCGATCACCCCATGCAACCTCTAATTCAGAACATAACAAAGTTCCAATATGAAAGCTACTAATGGATTCGCCAAGCACTATATGTAGCTGTGTTTTAGTTTGCTTTTCTAAAAGCACCACGTAGATTTAGAGAAAATAGTGTTCACTTGTCCGTATTGAAAAAGAGGTGCTTAAAATTTAAATACATCACTTTGTTTTAAAGGAAAACCTTTATGTTTTAAACAAAATCTATATAATTAAAAAGAAGTTCCGGTTATTTAAATATTATGATTGGTTGGTTAAATTTTTTAATCTGCAATTGCAGAGTGAATTTAACAAAAAATACGGGATTTTAAATTTCCATATAAATAATATCTGTCCATTTAATATTTTAATCACAATAATTAACATGTTTTTAATTCCCATTTTCTATTAATTAGGGCTTAAGATGCGATAAAAGTACCGAGGTATATATAAAGCAGTATTTTCTTAAAGTTTCATAGTGACTATGACGATACAACAATTAACTGTTATTAGATAAATTGATTTTTTCGTCATATTATACTAAAGCAACGTACCGTACAGAATAATATCAACTCTGACCATTGACAGGATGTAATAATAACATGTCTATGGTTATAGAATATGTATGGTAATTCCACCATCACGTATCAATATCTATACACTAAGCAAACTCATTACAATGTGTCATCGGTTGTTCAAATTGTAATATGGCTTTGAGGGCTGCAAATGAAACGCACTTCAAACGACCGAGAATTGGAGCTCGCCTGGTTCGCAGGATCACAAAGCGGGGATTAATTGCAAACGTCATATGCATGCATTTTGATTTGTTGGATAATTACTATTCAGAAGGTAATTAAACGACTAAATTAAAAAAAGTTGTTACACCAGTACCATAAATATTATTACTCCACGTATCTATCAACGATTTAGTACAAAAGTATTTGGTATAAATGTCCTTAAGAAATAATACTTAATAAATATTTATTTACTCAACATGACCCTACTTATATAAGTAGCGTCATGTTGAGATTTAAGGATAATTAGGAAATTCTTAATCTTAGCTTGTCTTGTTAGCAGTGGGTGATAGTCGTTTTAACATGTTTCGTCCTGTCTCTCAGGTGGAACAGTAAGGAAGACATGCAATTCCTTACCACTCCTTGATAATTTCTGCTATGAATTAAATACTAGACATAATAAATTTTATAACCCATCAAAGCGTTAGGATCTACATTAACACACCTGTCCTTCTTAATCATCCTTTAAGTATATAACCATGTCTTCAAACGTTATTTAATATACATACATATAGCTATAAATAGCTCACTTGCTACACTTTATTACCATATATAAAAACCGTTTATTTTGTATTATATACCTAACACTTAATCATAATTAACAAAGCCGCGTTTCGCTTTGTTCGCAATAATTTGTTGTCGTGTGAAATCCACAGATATTTTCAATATTCTACACCTGCTCTAAACAAAGCAATGTCGTTAACTATTAAAACTAAAATATAACCGTTATTAATTTCGCAAGTGTATTGTGCATACTTTAAAGTATAATATAAAGCTTACGATAAATTTCAGGCAATAACGTATATTAGATAAAAAAAAAACATGTTTGAAATACTCTTCTTAACTACACTATGGCCGTCTAATAGTAAAAAATAAAATGTATTACTTCTATGGGCCTGTGATATCTAAATTATACTACATACTTACTATGAAACAAGTGATACAATAGTTCAGAAGATCAAACACAAAAATTGTACATGGAATTATCAGGTAATAGGAAATCTCTTACATTCATAAAAGTTTTATACTTAATGAAAGACGACAAAAATAGTTTATAAATTAGTTAGTTTGTATGTACCTTAAATTATTACACAATTTATACTATTCGTGAAATAGTTGAGTTTTAGTTTCAGATATTAAAGTCAGAATGTTTTGTGCGAGGACATTTTACTGTCATCTGCATTATTATCACTCAACATCATTAATAATTTAATTCAATGGAAAAAAATGGATCAATGCATAATTTATATAACTAGTGAAGAACACGTGGTGGAGGTATTGTAGAAAGCATTTAAGAAGTAATGACTACATATGTGGAAAGGATAGGATCTTGTTCAGTGATTTTTAACATTAGGATTAGGATACTTACCTGATGAAGGAAGTCAATCTTCTGCCAATGATGTCTAAAACCATGAAATATGATGGTAACAACATACGTGCATAACAATAATATATTTATGCAATCTATTGACAACGAAGATTTAGAGAGAGAACAAGTATTTTTCTCGTAATAAAAAATTGCCAACATTCTATTTTATAAAGCTCGAGTTTCTTCAAACTCTTTGTATTACAAAGACGTCTGTAATAGAACATTCTCGTGCCGTTCATTTCCCCAGATAGGATGTTCGTAGTACATTTTATATTAGCTCCGGAGTAGCGAGCACCTGACACCGCCGTCTTTGCGAGCTGAACTTCCAGCGCTGGAAGTTTGAACGGCGCGCTGGCGGCAATTTCACAGTACTTTAAAAACAATGTTTCCCCGTGAATATCCAGAAAGTACCAAGTTTGACGCGAAAATACGTAACTATTGAAATTAAATTTAAATGGTTTATATAACCAATTTTTCTTTCACACATTTATTGCTGCCACCATTGAATAGTGGTTTGATTTCCTCACATGTTGTAGTGTTTCGGTTGTAAGGTTTTTCGAACAAGTTTGGCTAGCTATTACCCTCATAGTTTAAATCCGACGTCATAATAGCGTTGAAATGTTGCGTCTGTGATCTAACGAATATTAGGCAAAGTATTCTGAACGAGCAGGCTTCACATGAAATTGAGATCAAATGTTACCCCATTGATATTATACAATTGAATGGACTCGTCCCTCAAAGAAAATCAATGCCAAAATGAAGAGTTTAATATTGAATACACAATTACTAATATTAATGTAAGTTCTCGTAGAAGGAATAAATATAACTTCAAAACATAAACATCAAATGAACGATTTTTTTTAAATTATGTTTTTTTAACGAATCATCTAAAAAGATGATTTTCATAACTTCAACTGTTTCTAAGCTATGATTGTACAAAAACTGCTGAATCAACATATTCTTTGACCAGTCTTAAAAATAATGTAGTTATAAAGAGTGGTAATCAAAATATTCTAACTGCACATAAAAGTTAATTAAAAAAGCGCCACTCAGATATAGCATAGTAAAGTATTTGACGTGGAAGCTGCTTTCTATGCCGACAGGGTAGAAACTTCTGCTACTTCTGCGTTGTAAGCGTTTGTAGACTCATAATGAGGTATTTCCCAACATGCGACGTTGAATATTCGAGTTCTATTAAACTGAAATAACAAGCAGCGCATTACTTCCAGGCGTACACGGTTCCTGTTCGTACATAAGGTACGTCGAGCTTTTAACATAATATGTTCCGCAGACCCGCCTAACTCATCTCGCTTACAAAATTAATTTCATGTTTAACGTTGTTTTCCGGCGCGCACCCCTTCCTTTTTACCATTTCACTGATTCGACATACACCCAGTCCGTCTGATAGGTATGATGACGATATTAAAAAAACCTGTCATCTCTAATTGCCACCACTTCAAAGCGGCAACTTGATTTCAAACACCGTATCCATGGATACATACCAATCAATTAACTGAATTTAATGGAAGTGATGTACGTTACGCGGAGTATGTACTATCGAAAGAGTTACTATTATTTATTCTATGAAATAAATTATCTCATATCTCTTCACCACTTAAAATAGACTAAATAAAAAACTAAAAGTATAGAGGCAATTTACGAAATGATTATAAAGATAAATATTTCAAGTAAGACAACGTATTTAGGGTTCATTATAAATAGTCTATGCAGCGATTTGTAATTCAAGACAGACAGACACTTCAAATTCTGTCACCAAAATCCTTGTTATAGAATGTGTTCTGAATACTGTAGTCAATAGATACAAATAGAAAAATTTTTTTAACCACATTTTCGTCAAGAGTGATCGACCCAAACTAGAATAACAAATTAGTTTTTAATCATTATATGCACATCGGAATATATACATACATATTTAGCAAAATATCATAATTTATTATCTGTCTCTTTTTCTATGTATGAGGCGTTTTAAGTGAATGCACTATTATAATGAATAACTTCCCTGATTAATTATCTTGCATACGGTAACTTCATGATTGATATTGACTTTTCCCTACTCCTAAGGTTCCTTCCTTACTCTAAAGGTTAGCTTGACTACATACAAGACCACTTTAAAAGTACATATCAATTATTACACTGTACATGTTTTGTAATTATATACATGATTGTTTAATGCTTATTTATAAATATAATATAGATGTTGTTATTATCATTTATCTTACCTACCATGTAATGAGTCACTTTTGCTCTAACGCCTCCCCTACGTATGATTATTCGCTTTGTTCTTCGCCGTAGCAAATTATACTACGCAATTCCTATTACGGCGTAGAAGGATTTAAAAACGAAATAATAGGTAAAAGTCTGTGTTTAAAATACGTAATAAACTTTGCTTTTAAATTGTTGTTCTTAATAAAGTCACTTGACTATAACAACTTACTATTACTACTAACTTTACAATATATACACAACTTCACATTTCGCTAGTAGCTCCTTTGAAGTTTCAATGTAAAATCAATTTATCCAAAACAATTGTTTTAAACCATTATTAAAATTTTTGTCAAATCCAGAATAATAAGAACGTACTTTTAATAATGGATTGTTAAAGTATGTTTTTTTTTCATGTATAATAAATACAAGTCTTTGAAGAGATACACAACTTTCCATCTCTTTACCAGCTATATTTAAACATTAAAAAGAATAAGTAGCTTCAGTAAATTAAATGAATATATACAAAGCAATAATTTCTAAATTATTTAGAACATATAGGTAATTTTTAAAAACATCGACAGACTCGTTTTCGCAAATGTAACAGGATTTGTTTAAATTTAAATGAGCTTGTCGATATCCAAATACTATATATAATATAATTGTTTCAGAGTCTATTATTATTTCATGGCGAGCATTACGGCTGTCAGCGACTACACAAATTGCAATATTATGATGAGAGCTGAAAATTAAACTCACTTCAAACGAACGCAAATTGAATTCCGACTGAGTTGTATCAGAGAGAGTAATACAGTACTTATCGCATTGCATTTGGTAAACTGTTTGTGGATTTAGCAGAGATTAATTTGCTAGATGGAATATATATGTGGAACTTAATATGAAATTGCTTTCCCTTCTATGTAACGAATTATTGCCGTATAACAGAAAGTAAACACTCACAAGATTACAGAAAATATTTCAATTGGAATACATAATATGTATATCAATTAGTTATTTTTAAATCAATGAAAAAATATAATATATTTAATTGACGAAACGTCCAGATGAACAAAACTTTCATTTGGTAAAAATCGGTATATGTATGGTATGGTATATCTGCGCATAAAAAAGGGGTGATAAGGTGATAAACATTGCACTACTTCTTTCTCGTACTAAAAATCAAGATCATATTACCCTAATCATTTCTTTAGCTAAAATAATAAAAAGTTCTTTAATAACTGTACACACATAACAATTACAAGTAAGAGTTGATTTTGTTTTATTGCAATCATAAATTTCTTCAGTTTTTTTTTTTTTTATAACACCTGAGAGGCAAACGAGTAAGACGGGTCACCTGATGGTAAGTGATTCACCGCCGCCCACGGTCACTAGCGATGCCAGTGCGTTGCCTACCCTTGA
>DWLS01006068.1:0-12010 GCA_018246255.1 Pachliopta kotzebuea | reverse complement strand
ATTAAAACCAAAAAACGGCCCCCCAAAAACTCCCCCGAAAAAAACACCAAAAAAAAAAAAAAAAAAAAAAAAAAAAAAAAAAAAATATTACTTCATAATCCAAATCTGCAGATCTAACAGCATTGATTTATTCCAACTGTCGATATATAAGAGCTTAACTCTGTTAACTTAACAAATTTCCCTAATTGTTACTTTTGATATTGTAGTTCTTAAACTGCGTATTAAAAGATTTATAATAGATCTTTTTTTATTTGATTACGCGAAGTAATTGTAAGATCGCTGCCAAAGTAAATACAGTACGAACATTCTCGTGTAGAGCATACCGGCGGGCAATCAAAAAGGCAATCAACAATGAGCGGCTATTTCTTACAGATGTACGTAACTGACGGCCTCTAAGTATACTCGTATTTCCATCAGGAATTACTTCTTTTTCTTTAGATCATCACAAACATGTCAGAATTGATCAATTGATGAAGTGAATCCAAACATGTGTTTAGCTTAAGGCTCCATCACCTGATTGCATCAGTGTAATGACTGCTGCGCTGACTATACTCCTTAACGCTTGTAAATTTTAAACCGGAACAGCTAAATGGATACTTTTTCAAGATAAAATGAAGTACAGGATAAAAGAATGAGGAATCCGAAGTAAGGCGCCTGTAGCTCTTCTAGTTAAAGAGATATAAAAGGTCGAAATTAGCACTGAATGAGAGGCGAAAAGCTAGAAAGAAAAATTTTACTGAGAATTGAACTTATGACCTTTGTGTCCAAAACATGAAAGTTAGCTCTTAAGTCATTCCGGCTCATTCTAATCTGATAAGGGAATAGAGACCCGGATAATAAGACGCATGCTTCGTCTTTCTGTCTTCTTTTATTAGCTCCTCAATCTTCATAACAATAGAATAGATATTGAATGGTGTCCTTCAAAGGAGAGGCGATAAAGTGACTCCATTGCCAAAGTTTTAATATAACTTTTAATTTTTTTATGTTCTACTAGTTTATGAGACGACCAAAGGCGTTCACCTGTTAATAAGTGATACGCTTGCCCATAAAAACAAGGTGCTAGTAATGATGGTTCACACAGCACCACATTGCGCACGACGCCTTGAGACGTAAGGTATTAAGTCTCGTTACCACAGTAATTTCACTATCTACAACACCCTACAAATAGGAACACAGTAGTGTCTGTACAGTACTGTTTGTCGGCTGCGATAGGAGCTGCGGTGGTACCCACCTAGACGGTAACAGAGATTTGTGATTACATAATCATCATCCTTATGTAACTTATGTTCGTCGTTTCCATTCTTTGTTACTATGATCTCGGTAACGGTCTAGTTCATAAATTATAAATGTTTGGTTTTAAAAAAAAATGTTATAACTCCCGCAACATACGGTGAACACTATTTTTTGTATTGTATGTGGCTGGCTAAAATAGATACGATGTCCTCGTTCCGCCGCTAAATGCCAATTCAATGTTTACTAAAATCGCTAGATTCACGCCTTGTTTATTATCCCACCTGTCCGTCAGTTTGTACATATTGTTATATTTGAACGATTAACTAGTCCCACGTCCAGCGGTGGACAATACGATATTTAATAAAAACTATTTTTTACGGATTTTATCGCGTTTATTTATTTATTTTATGATCGCGAGTTTCAGCTACTGCAACAGCCGTGTTTAAGAGGAACTGAGCTGACAAATGTCCCGCTGTGCTCATCAGGAAATACCTACAGATTTTTATATTATTATTAACCGACTGTTTCCAATTGTTGGGGTCGAGATCTCGACTAAACTAAACTTCGGACAGTTCATTTCGTCCAAAGCTAAGATAGCAACAGAAGACCTTACTTCATAGGATCATTTCTATAGTAAGCTCTTCACGAGACCTTCACACTATGTGAGATCTATCCAGCCGCGATGAGGAGATGTGGCGCGGCGCCCTGAGCGTGAGGCGGGCGGCGGTGTTACCATCACCAGCCCTCGATGATCGTTCGCTCTCCCGTGCAAGCGAGGAAGGGTGGGGCGTTGTCGCTGTCTGAGTGGCAATTTTTAAAATATATACCGCGACCCTCGTACAAATTCGGACGAGACTGGAGTACCGTGTGAAGATTTTTTAGACGGTCGGAGTCCGACACTATCCCATCGCCGGCCCTTGGCGTAGGATGTGCATGCGTCCAGCAGCATCTTTGTTACACACGAAAAAAAAAAATAAAAAAAAAGATTGCAGCAAGGAAACTGGGGGTCCTTGCCAAAGTGCGGCAGTATTTCAATTCAGGACAGCTTTCGACTTTAAATAAAGCACAGGTCCGGTCGTGTGCGTAGTACTGTTGTCATATCTGGGTGGGTGCTGCGAAAACCCATCTTGTAGCACTAGACTCGGTGGAGAGGCGGACCCTGAAACTGGACAGTCTTGACCACAGGCGTCGAGTGGCCAGTCTCGCGGTGTTCTACAGGATCCATTTCGGAGTGTGTGCGCAGGAATTACATGACGTTATTCACCCGTCCCCTTTTAATCACTGGACGACAAGACGCACGACAAGACGCACGGCGAGACTCCATCCTTATGTTGTAAACATCTCCAGTTTACGCACTAAGAGGTTTGGCTCCTCGTCTTTAATAAGGACAGCTAAGGAATGGAACAACTTGCCGGTGTCAGTGTTCCCATACAATGACGATGTGGGCGTCTTCAAGAAAAGAGTGAATAGGTATTTGCTAGGTCAATACGCTTTACCATCATTGACCACATCTTCACTTAACACCAGGTGAGATCGTGGTCGAGCATTAACCTGTACCAAAGTAAAAAAAAAATATTTATCATTTACAAGAGACTTATGTCCAGATGTGGACGTCCATCGGTTGAAATGATGATGATAATTTATCCGATCTACGTGGGATGAGCTCACTGTACCTTGAAGTCTATATGTTTAGTGTTTCATTTAATTTTATTTATAACGGGATCCTAAACAAGTGATATTGCTGAACCATTTCCACTAAAGTCAGGATGTTTTTTTTAATCTCTGCAACCTCGCGAATCATCAAAAAGAATTAGTTTTCTTTTGAAAGAATTACTGGCTTATCAAATCTTATATAATAATTACTTTGATCCAAAGCATGAACAATATTACTATGCTACAATACTCTAATTAATCTGATTACTTACGGTTTTATATGTAATATATCCTCATACAATATTTGCTTTCTATGGACGAAAGAATTGTATTAGTAATATACTATTACTTATAATAATGAAAAAACCTATAATATAATAATTTTAATTCAGTAAATGTTGATGAGGAAATATTTTTTCTTGTATTATTAACTAATGATTATCATCATCGTTAATGTGTTGTCTGTATTGTCGAAGACCGTCTAGGTAGGTACCGCAACAGCTCCTATTGCAGCCGACAAACAGTATTGTGCAAACATTACTGTGTTCCGGCTTAAAGGGTGCTGTAAGCTAGTGAGATTACTAGTGTGACGAGACTTAAAAGAAGACGAAATGATTTTACATCGTGAGCAATATGTTGCTGTGTATACCATCTTAACCAGCGCCACGTTGTTATGGGCAAGCGTATCACTTACAATCAGGTGAAAGCCTCGTCTGTCTCCTCAACTCGTAGAATTAAAAAAAGTCAAGTAAACTAATATTTTATATTTCTTACCTATCTAGACGGTCTCCAGCAAATGACTTACCACCAGTTATTTATAACCTTCATATTGCTAATATAGATAGTTAATTAACATTTTCATTATCACTTAAAATCATGTGAAACTGATATCCAATTTTAGTTGATCTAGATAGCTTAAATTAATAAGCTGCTCATTGATCTTCATAACAATTCATTTGTTAACTTAACGAGTGCTAAGCTATTGATTTGATGATAATGAAAAGGTATTGTTAGTTATAGTACTTAAATGTTACGTGGGTGGAATTCGTGGAACTTTACTCAGTAGATGGTGATTTGGATTTTTTATTCCTCGAGACCAGTAAAGCATTCACCTGATGGTAAGTGATGTGTTTGCCCGTAACAAAATGGTGATTGTTAAAATAGTATACACAGCACCACATTCCTCTAGTCTCGCCTTGAGATAAATATCAAGTCTCGTTACTTCAGTAATTTCACTAACTACAACGTCCTTTAATTCGGAACATAGTAATGTTCGTACAGTACTATTAGTCGGCTGTAATAGGAGCTGCTGCGGTACCTACCTGGACAATCTTCAGGAACGTAAACCAACTCACTAATATTTATTTAATAATAATTTGATATTATTTAATTCTGTTAGTACTATTTCACTAATAGTAGAACTGTTGCTAGAAATATAGGGTATACACAAAAAATCTTAAATTAATCATCATTATCAGTCGATAGACGTCCACTGCTGAACATAGGCCTCTTCCAATAATGGGAGGATTTGGGCCGTCTCCCACTACACTGGCCCAATGCGGGTTGTTGGGGTCAGAAGCTCGTTTGTTGATTATCAGGATGCACCACGAGCAGGTGAGGATGTCTTGGTTCCTTTAAATTGTTGTGTGGGACCCCTTATATCCCAATCATCAATCAAGTAATGAGTCAAAATCTTTTGGAATTTCTATATAAGTAAAGTCAATATATCTTGATCTGATATATAAAAGGTTTTATTTATTTTCGTGTTACCACTAGATTTTTTATCAAATTTTATTGGTTTAAACATAAACTAATTTTGATTAAATTTTAAGGAAAGCGAGATTTTTATTTCGTGTTTTCAAATTTTTTATTTGAATCGTCTGTGAAATTATCTTAGCTCAAGACATTTGAGATTAAGATATAGTTAAAAACTTATTTAATTTTTACTTAATGATTTTTTGTCTGTTATTCACTATCCTATGTGCAACTACTGTTCCGGTTTAAATGTCCCTGGGGTGAAAAGACTTAATACCTTATGTCTCAAGGCGAAAAGGATGTGGTGTTGTATAAACATCTACTACACAGTTAAGAGTAGGCGTGAGATGAGGCATTATTAAGCCGACACGTTTCGCTTCTTAATGAAAAATTATTTATTTACAATACATACATTTATATGATTATACAAAAATATACAACTATAAATATATATAACTGTCTAACATGGAATATTGATATAATAATTATATTATTGATTAATGACTAAATCAATTATTACTTCAGAGTACGCCATTGTTTTAACTAATGTTCGCATGTTATATACTCTCAGTAATTAAATGTCTTTTAGTAATTAAAATATTAAGTTCAATGAGATAATTAAATAATTATACTATGGTTTCAATATACAAAAATAAGTAATCTCTTAAAACTTTTTGAAAGATTTTGAGATTTTTTTAATACTTACGCTTAATTAATCCTTTGGGGTACATTTGACGAGTGAGACTCGTCATCGATATGAATAAAGTATACAGATGACGAGCCTAACTCGTCATTACAATTAATCATCTAAACCTTGTATTCGTTTACTTATTTTCTAAATAAAATTTAATTTTGGTTATGTTAATATAATAGATATACTCTTCGTGATATTATAATACAATTAAATATGTTGAATGTGTGAAAAAGTTTAAATAAGTAAGGACTCAAGGGGTTTAAAATATCAGTAATTTTGTGGTATATACGATTTCTTTAACATAATGTATTATTTCGAACAGACGCAATAAAAAAAATATTAGTTATTAATAGATAACATAATTAGTACGCTGTATATTTTTTAAATACTTGTATCATATACTAGATACTCTCAATAAAAAACTTTTAAAATAAAAATTATTTAAATATAAACTAAAATTATTAACTCATATGTTTTAGTGATATTGAGCTACATAAACTGCCATTTTTTTTTTTAAATATATACATAAAACAATAAAATATATAAATGACAACGGAAATTGTTGAATATCTCTCACAATAAGTGACATATTAATAAAGTGACTTACGTCAGTATCATTGATATCACGAAATTGATATCCCACAGGGATTATTAAAGCAGACCACAAAAAAAATGGTATGGATCAATATGATAACGCGTCTGCATCCCAACTTTATCGACACACGCATCGACAAATATATATTAATATAAAAAACTTTAAATAAAATAGTGTACATTAATTTAACAATATTTATATGACTCCCGATCACATCACACCGTTTCACATCGGATGTGTTCTCGCAACAGGTAACCGTTAATAATCTATGAAATCGCAAAATATAATTTCTACTTACCCTGAAATAAATGTATATAAAACGATATCACAAATTATAAACACACTGAAATCGTACACAAAAGAATTACATCCACACACTAAATGTTTTTTTTATTTCACTTTTTCAATCGTCGAAAGCGAGAGACATAACCGCACAGCGCGCGGTCTGCGAGTCGACTGGGGAATTATGATGTTATTATGGGAGATCGGGAGACGCTGGCGAAAGGCGAATCCTTTTCAGCCTAATTGTGGTCGAACCGAAGTTTCCATTAGCGGCTCCTCAGCTTAATAACTTATTAGAATTGTATTTAATAAAACAGTACTCCACACGAGAGCCATTGTGAAATTTAAATGAATTTTCTTTAACACTTACACATATTGTTTATTTATTTAAAATTCTATTTACACAGATAAAAAAGAAATGTAAAAAGGAGGTTTTAATGATAAATGGACATTCTCTATCAATCCTCCATAGTTATAATGTAGTTGACATTTCTTTTTTATAGCGATGAAAATAACTTTTAAAAGAAAAATAGTGCAAATATATATTATAAGTAGATTAAATATGTAGGTACGGACTTAGTTTTTTAATTTTTAACTATAAAGCTTTTATACTACCTAAAGGAAACAGTCTTAGTCCCTTTAAATATATTATACTATAAACGACGTTGTAGCCAGTGATATTACTAGGGTACTGAAATTTAATATCTTATGTCACAAAGGGAAGTGTACATTGTGATATGTTTATGCTGCTGTGTAAACATTCTTACTAGCTCCCGTTATTATGAAATCATGGTCTAGGGAATTTCTATTGGATTTTTAGTAACATTTTACGACCTTTATCTATTGTAGGATAAATAAAAAATATTTTTCTTGAAAAATGACGATATTCATATTTGACCAGTATAACAAATTAATTATAATAGTAATTTAAATAAAAAGGCAATTTATCTGCTTCTGAGACTGAATCTGATGTAATAATTTTATCTAAAATGACTAAAGTCGAGTTATGTTTAAGTTTTAAAAGGGTTTAAGCTAATAAATTCATCTAGCCTCCATCAGGTTACCTTAGATAATAAAAATCTAAAATATATCCGGTTTAGTTGGCAATATTAAAGACTTGAATAGAGTTTTTATTTTCAGAAATTTAATAACTTTATAATCTTGGAGAATATCCACGGAGATTATGTGTGCATTAACTTATTGCTTCTCTGCGGTTTAAAAAGAGATTTTCATGCATTTAAAAATGAGGTATTGATTTTTAAAATGAAGAAAGAAAACTTTATTCAACAATGATAGACACAAAATTATTATTAATAGTTAAAAGAAATAAAGAAAAAAATTATTATACAAGTTGTTGCGATATGATGTTGAACAAATCACTCGGCATCTGCTGTAGATATTATGGGAAGTCTTTGCAAAGAAGAGTCAAAAGAGATAAATTCATAAAGAGGGAGATCAGTAAGAACGTATAAGCACCATAGTTTAATGAACAAAGAAATTGCTTAAGGATTTTGATGATTGTTGTTTAATTTATGATAACCAATGATGGTGTTAATATTAGTATCGAGTTGGGAATAGATGGTAGATAAGAACAGTAAAAAATAACACACAGGACTAGACAAATTTTCAAACGCATTACCCAAGATTTAGTTAACGTAGTTAGTTATTATAACGTAATTGGTTGTTTTTCTTTTTATTTTCAATATTATAAATACTACTACAATTTTTAATGATGCTTAATGACCCTTACGAGAGATGGTTCTCTGCTTTGTACCTCCAACTTCCAACCGATAATATGAAGTCAGGTCGTTTGTAGTTTTTTCTAAATTTTAGTATAATCATAAAACCAAATAATATTACAATGTATTTCATAGTCTTTGCACGATGCGCCTTTATCGATAGACCTAGATTGAAAATAGATTAGAAGTCAGCGATAATACACTGCTGCGGGCTGATTTTGAAATACAGCATTTCTTTTACATAAACGAAATTTTTTATATAGGTTATCGTAAATAATTTTTACATTGTTCTTAATTGGTCTTCATATACTCGTATGTACAGGTTGAGATTTTAATTCGATGAATGGTTGATCATCGTCTTCATTATTATCATCATCACACTATAATTTTTCAATTTCTTTCCTACCCTGAATATAGCTTAACTATTTAATTTACCATTGCCCCCAGGTCTGTGTGGTTTTCATATGAAATAATGTTTTACCTCATACCTCATACTCACACATGACTAAGGAGTATTTATAAGAAAATAAACTGACAATATGAGTGTGATAAGTAATGAGACGACATTAAAAAACAAGCAAGTCTCAAGTCATTCAGTAAGGATGTGAAATTGTATTGTCTTATATACCATTTGTTTTGTAGATAAATAGTTTCAATGTTGTAGACTTATTACACTAAATATAATGGTAAAAGGTGTTTGAACTGCTTTAGATTCTGTTTATCACAGCTTCGTCTTTTTTAAAAAAAAAATACTGATAACGCTAACAACATTCGTAAACTATATAACCAGGTTTAAAGCAATCACCTCCCTTTTAAATTTAATTCTCCGGCTTTCCTATCTGCTCCAAGGACAGCACGATCTTTATTCAGTTTGATACAAAATTACCGGAGCAAATTGACTGGAACTAGATTTAACTAGAAATGTGATATTATTCAATGTCATTTATAAATTTGCTGGTTTATAATATTTTGTATCGTTAAGATTTTATGTGAGTGTAATTAAGAAAATCAATTCATATTGACTAGTCCAGTCAATCGTTAAACATAAACAGTTATAATACAGAGCTTTCTCGTTACGAAGAAGATAAAAACAACAGTCGCTAGTTTCTGATGATCTAATATAAAAGTAGGGTATACCTAAGATAAAAGTGTAAAGTATATAAACGCTATACACAAGGATTTTTCTAGTAAAAACTTTGTGCCTTCGCGGAATGGTGTATTGTATATATGACGTAATAAAAAGTCATGTGGTGAAAGGAGACGGAAATGTAGACATGTTCACGCAATATGTGGTACAAGTGAATTTTATTAACATTCATACTCCATTGGGGTATATTTTTGTCAAATGTACCTAAAAATAAACCGGAACAAAAAAAAAATCATTGTTTCTTTTCATCTCAATCAATGAAAAGTGATTGGTATTTTCACTAATGAATAACGACGGTCCTTTATGAAGTACTAAATGTAAATAGTAAGTATACTAAATCGAAATGTCTAATGAGGTCGAACTGTTACATGAAACGATAAGCTCTCAGATCTTATTAAACGATATCGTGTATTAAATCTGAAATCTGTTATTAGTTTTGTGGTATTATTACTTTGTATGTTTATACGTCCATTTCGTACCGGTAGACAATAATTTGCAAAAATTGTCGTGTTCATGTCTTCGGTATTGGAGATATCGAAATTACTGGGGTAATGAGACCTATTGTGTCTAATAGCGACGAGCACAATATGGTGTTGTGTATATTATCTTAAAAAGTGCAAATGTTTTGCATCAAAACGAAATCAAACTAGATAAACGCCTTTTTAATCTCTGCAGTTATAATCGTCATCATTGTAATTAGCTATTCTCGCTTGAAATCATTGCCTTTTCGTTCGTGAGTTGTGTACGATGTTTTCACGGTACATTTTTCATTACGTTGGTCCCTCGCGATGTGGACATCAAAGCTGGCTGATGTTTTTTCCACCTTTTAACCTTTCTCACCGGAGTTGCGTTGACGTTACTGAAATTGAAATGGCTTTGAGGTCTCCGCACGGTCAACGGGTTCTTTGTGTGGACGATATTAACATGTTCATTACTTAACGTCAAACAAAACGAGAAGGATTTTTTTTTATTCAATGTAGCTATTAGGTAGACTGTTCATTTGATAGTAAAAAATATTGTTCACAGAAACGTGGCGCTACTTATAACGTTATATACAGTACCGCATTGTGCTCGTGTCTTTTATGTATAACATTATACATCCTAACCTCTAGTAATTTTACAAACTACAACGCCTTTCAAACCTGTTTACAATAAGAATACTTGTAAATGCTTAAAAAAAAAACCTTTATATGTAGTCGCTATAAGTAATGTAGTAGTAGTATAGTTAGGCGCGAATATAGCATACAGAGTGACGTTAAAAGGGGAGTAAGGGGTTCCATACAACAACGGGACAAGACTATCAGTAGTAAACCCTGCTAATTAACAAACTAGTCTCTAGCTTCCCACCTCCATTGGGCCAGCGTGATGGGCGATGGCCCAAAGCCCTCCATTATTGTACGAGGCTTATGTCCAGTAGTGGATGTCTAACGGCTGATGATGATGTGTAGTTAAAAGCAACAAAAGAGGAAATGATTTTAGGAAGGCAGGTATACCGAGCGCTAGTCTTGGGCTACCAAAAATAGGACTAAGGTAAGCCCTGCCTGTCGTAGAAAGCAACTGAAAGGAATTTCGGGTTTCGCGGGCTTTGATGCTGGGGGCCTTTGATGCCCATTAAGTGAGCCCGGGTCGGGCGACAAGTACCAAGTGGTCTCATATTTTTTTGAAGCATACTGTTTATGCTGGGGAAGATAAAAGCTCTCCCGGGGATGTGCTTAGCAGCAGTGCATGGGGGCACCGGTGAGTTCCGTAGGAGATCTCGTAACCTTCCGCAGTGCACCGAGGAGGTTTAAGTGGGTATAAATCTCACATAACCCTGTCTTTTCCCAGAAGCAGGGTATCTTTCCGAAGATTTCCCGCGACAAAAAAAAATAAAAGGTATACCGAGCGCACAGAGCACGTCAGCGTCCTCTCGGAAATGTGTCAGTTCAGCAGTGGAGATAAATAAATTGAAATGTTGTCCACAATTCTTTGCTCTGTTTTGAATTTAATGAGAGATAGAAAAAAGAATCTAGAGCAGTCAATTGCCGTCGGCGGTCGTGATTATAGCAATGACTAGGTCAAACGAGCTTTTGTTGTCGAAGAAGTGGCGAGCAATTTCCAATACAAATGAGGAGGCACGCATTAACCGAGACTGTCGAGGGAAAAATGGACGTCGGAGCAAATAAAAAGAAATAGTTTACTGTTGTACGGTCAGTTTCAGTAATTATTTTACGCTTACAATCAGATGTAATTGATTATATATAACATAGTAGCATGAATAATTGAATTTATCGTTTGAGCTTTTCTTTTCTATTCCTAATTCTATTACGTGTCTAGCAAGACGTTCACTTGATGTTCAGTGATACCTTTGCAACAACGTGGCGCTGGTTAAGATGGTATACACAGCATCATTACGCCCGTCGCTTTGGGACATTGGGTATTAAATATCGTTACCCTAGTCATTTTACTTGATACAACCTCTTTCAAATTGTAACCGTAATATTTGTACTGTTCTATTCTCGGCTGCAATAGGAGCTGCGGTGGTACTTACCTAGACGGTCTCCAGCAATAGACAACCACCCTCACTTGACTAAAAACATCAAATATCATATTCTAATTAAATTATAGCGAAGGATTATTTATATAGATTGAATTTACAAACAGTTAACGAAACGTGTAGTAAATAACATTATAAATTATTTATTTCGTTTTATACACATCGAGTAAGCTAGTGAATAGCCCTGTAGTCTTGGCCTATCAATAATAGGACTAAGGTAAGCCTTGCCTGTCGTAGAAGGCGATTAAAAGGGTTTTTCGAGTTCCTAGGCTTTGAGTACGGGGGCCCTTTTAGTCAGAGTCATTCGGGGGTACCGTACGGTCTCGTGGGCGGCAGCCACCGCGCTAGCCGGCGATCCGCCATGGGAGCTCGTGGC
>DWLS01006067.1:0-12011 GCA_018246255.1 Pachliopta kotzebuea | reverse complement strand
GAGACTGGAAGAGAAGAACATGTTGTGCCGACCCTACATAAAGTGGGACCAGGGCAAGAGAAAGAAGAAGAAGAGATTAGTCAACAATAAAGTAGATTTTTTATTGGTTTTATAAGCAAACATTAAGATGGTATTTTTTTAAATCTTTTCAGGTTATAATAGCATAGTTTTTATATACAAGCTACAATATATATCATGGTCAGCCGATAGACATCCTCTACTGGGCATAGGCCTTTCCCAATAGTAGGGGATGACAATATATGTGTACTCTAGTACAAAAAAAAAAAAATATATGCAATATTTACCAAAGCATCCTTTTCAATAATATAGTATGTTCTCTCATCATCATTGGCATGCTCCAGTTTATCCGCCTCTTTACCAAACAATACCTGCAAATTATATTTACAAAAATGAATGATGATTGAGGGTACTTAATTAAAGCTCTCACTAATTATGAAAATTTAATTTTGTTCTTACTCTTGTATCTGCTAAAAGCTAATAAATAAATTTACAATGTAATCACCATTATAAGGTAAAAAAAAGTTTTTATGTAACAAAGGATTTCTATCTGTACCTATTCCATAATTATTTATCCCATTACTTTTATAACTTAAAATAGCCAATATACATGAAAATATAAACTAGGCGGAAATAAACATTTACAGATGCTTCAAACTGAATTTTCACATATTAAGTCCTTATAGAAGCGGTATTTACCTTCCAAAGTGTTGATTTAACAAATAATAACATATTAAGCAACTTTATTTCCCTCTTGCTGTTTCTCTCCCGCACAAAATATAAATCGAGCAACCTCGATCCCACATCTTGTCCTATATCCGAGAGTCTAAAACAAACATTTATAAATTAATATCATTGGATATTTTTTAAACTGCTTCAAACTACACTTACTTTTTATTTCATATGACGTTAAGTTACAAAGATGTTAAAAGGATGTTCGGTATATCTCTATATGTCTCAGAGGTTTTTACTAATGAAACCAACCTTTTTTATAATAGAATATTTAGACTTAAAAGGTAAACAACTTACTTTGTCTGTAGCTCGTGTATCGAATGAGATCGGTTCTGACAGTACTGTACTATTTCTGAAAACAAGAGGGCGTACAGGGCTAATGAAATTTCTCCTTTCCCTTTACTTAATGGTTTATCTAATATTGATGTTTTAGATCGACTAGAGGACATTGTATTGGTTTTATATTATAACGACGAATCGAAATAAAATTGGCAATTGTTTATTGACAGTTAACTTTTTTATTCCACTGAAAAGGCAAAGGATTAAACATATCCGGATTTTTCCGTCATTTTTAACTTTATGTTTTTTATAAAAGTAATGTGTCATTTTTACCAATATCATTTTAGAAGTCCCACATTTATGCAGATGCCGTAGGATGTGTTAAGCTAAATTAAAAAGGTCATCAGTTTATTCCTTAAGAGAATTCGGGGCTCCACTAATACACTAACAGAAAGCAACGAAAGAGTTTTTGTAGGTAGAAATTCTTAGCAGATTTCTATGTAGTTCTACTCGCAAATATTTGCAAAAAAGTGGTTTTATATGACTATATAACAGACAATTTATAGGTAATATAAAAAATACAATACATGTTTTTGTAGAATTTTTAATACGATTTTTGTTATCTTAGCATTAGTTCCTAAAAAATACACCCTGGTTATAAGTTTAGTATTTAAAAGCAATAACAATATTTTTTACTAGTAAACATAGTTTTTTTCATTTATGAATATTTATTAAAACTTAAGAGGTTTTTTAACTACGCTTGCTGCAGTTGCGTGCAGGTTTCAACCTTTGATGAACCAACTCAGTACTGGAGCGGATCATAGACTAAGTCATACATGTTTATTTAATTAAATTATAAATGCAGCGTTCATTCATCCATTAACATGTGTTTGAAGTGACAAGTCTTTTCATAAGAGCGATATTTTTTTTAAAATCAAAATTATAATTGTCTTGCAAATTGTGTCTTGAATCATCTTGATTTTGTAAAGAAAAATTTAGTTTAGGAGTTCAGCTACAAAAATTCACTTTACTTGAGTTAGGGGAGTTGCGGTCTCTCGGTTACAATAAGATTTTAGTATGATATAATACATAGGAAAAATTTTGATGACAAAATCTCGGATTCTGATCCTCAAATTACTTCAATATAATACTTCGGTTAAAAATTGTTATTACGTATTTGTCGTGTATTTCACTAAGGGTTCCCACATTATTTACTTTTGTTAGTCTTAGAATTAATTTTGCAATATACAGATATTTTTAGTGAGACGGCTGTTTACCAAATGTTTTTTAACGTTGAAGGCTCAGGTTAAATTTCGTTGCCGCATGTGCTGAAGTTGAGATGGTGGTAAAGTGTTTTAGAATAATTCTGACTAGCCGTTAGCTTTATGTTGGAAATTTGCTACCAAATTTACACTTATGAGATCAGGTGAATCGACAAAGTAGAAACTTGTCAACATTTTAAAATAAAGATATTCAAAGCGAAATAGCAACACATATTTGTCTATTGTCACCCTTTACTGGTGGTAGGACTCTTTAGAAGAAGATAAGGTACCACTGCAGCTCCTATTGCAGCAAACAGTACTGTGTTCCGATTTGAAGGGTGCTTTATGGTAGTGAATTTACTGGGATAACGAGACTTAAAACCTCATTTCATAAGGCAAAGAGCAGAATAAGTTGCTGTATCATCTTAACTAGCGACACTTTATTATGAGCAAGCGTATTACTTACTATAAGATGAACGCCTTGTTCTCTTTGTTGCTTCGTAAAAAAAATAAATTGTCCTGAAAAGGATTTTTACGCATCACCACATTGCGCTCGTCACCGTGAGGTGTTAAGTCTTATTACCACAGTAATTTCACTATCATACAGCTCCATTCAAACCGGAACAGTAAGATTTATATATTACTATTTGGCGATAGAAATCGGAGTTGCGGTGGTAACTTCCTAGACGGTCTCCGGTAATAAAGACCTATCAACAAAGTATACAAACTACTATTACTATTGTATATTATACAAACTTACTTTGACAGACTTTTAGTATGAGATCAGTTGTTGATATATACTGACTGTGGGCGGAAGCACCTAAATGATATGAGAATCCTTGATGGTCCCATGCTTACAGACGGTCTCCAAGACTTGAGCCTCAGACGCGATTTCGCTGCCGAAAGCTTCTTCTATCGCCTGTATAGTAGGGATGTGTTCTGAAGAACTATTTTAATCTCACGGCCACATTTCACCATCGCACCGTTCGCCGTCGACAGTTCATCCTCATACTTTAGAACCGCAATGATCACACAGTCCGGTACCAAAGAAAATTTCTCTCAAGAACCATCAAGTTATTTATTAACTTCCTCCCAATGTATTCCCAAGGAGTTACAGAATGGAGTTATACAAAAAGGGTGTGTTAAGGTTTCGCCAAATAGTTAACTTTAATGAAGGTTTAAAATGTATGTTTTAATAAACAATCGGTTCCGAAATCACTTAAACTGCAAAGTAGGTCGTGTTAGTTTATCAAATCCCACCTTTGTTTCACTAAAAGACGCAATAATCAGTAACTGGGTCATCGACTCGACTTTGCGGGTCAACTTGTAATTAAATGGTACAAAATTAAAACAAGATAATGATTAACAAAAACTTTACTGCGTTAAAGCATTATTATAACAGCGTAGTAATTACGTAGTAAAATTATAAACTGTCACATAAATAAACAACGTTTTACAATTTTGAGCGCGAAAACACTTTTCATGTCATTTGCGAATAAAACCCGTCTCCGTTTTAATTAGTACTTAAACTAAGGGCAAAGGTCTTGTAACCCTTATTCCATATATGTCAATAAAATGTCCAAGAATTGAATATTTAATTTTTTAATAGTACTTTTAACAAATTTGTGTACAAAAGAAATATTATATAGTTACCATCATTAATTAGTCCTTCGTGTTCGCCCGCGTGATTTTATTGGACGGACCATATGCTTAATTCATGTCAATTTTTTTTAAATAAATTCTTACAAAAAATTGGCTTTAAAGTTTATAATTAAATAGAATTAACACAAATTGCCGCACGAAAAGAAAAAGATAATTTAAGTCAAGATTAATTTGGTGGTTTTATTAATGTTATAATAATTTTTACCAGGTACTTCAAATATTTATTGCATAATGATTGTATCAGTAAACTATACAATTAAAAACTAATTACTCGCAAACTGTTTACACATTTAACAAATCATGTCTTTGGTTCTATCATTTTGAGATTTATAAGTCATACTTTAAACTTGTGCTATTTAAATGCCCAATTTGCAGAAAATTTAAACAAATGTGATCTTTTTTATATTATAGATTTAAATTTAGACAATATCACATTCCGAGTGCCAAATAACTGCATTGCATTGAATAAAAATATATAACAAATAAATATACAGATAAAGAAAAAATTCTGAATATACCAAAATCTGATACATCATTTTAATGTACTCAAAAAATTTATATAGATCTTAGATCTGTTTTAAAATTGTTATTACAATTCTATCTTATATTTGTTAATAATTAAAAACACCAGAAAAAATAATAAATCAAACTCTGTGCTATTCAAAATGCATTATGATACAAATTTTATATTATTTTTATTCTTCATAACAATCATCTTTTAAGACCAAAAATGGTAAAGAAAATTATAAACAATGTATTGTACGCATTTGTGGATCAATAAAATGATTGTCTGCATTTATCATTTGCAATTGGGTGGGTGCAGCGAAACATATCTACATTATATAATAAATTTATACTTACGTAATATGCGCCTATACTAATTACAAGAGTCAATATGTACAAAAGAATGTAATATATATCTAACAGCAGGTGGATTGAACAGTTTCCGCCTCGAGAAGGTTAAAGTCCATCCCGTTTGGCCGATTAAACCCTGTTTTAATACCGTCCCAACCGTCCTCAACCTTGTACTCTCCCGTCTGTATGCGATTGTAAACCTCCTGCGCCACCAATACGAAAGCCTCTTCTACATTTAAACCTGTTTTTGCTGATGTTTCAACATGATGAAGTCCTAGAATAAACAAAATGTATTAAAATATCAATATTAATATTTTAATTGTTTTCCTGTTGGGGACATGTGTTAATCCATTTTTCTTTTTATACTTTCAAATTGTAAGATAAACGATCAACATTTTTTATAAAAATTGTCTTGATACAGAAATTAGAATAGTTTCTACACAAAATCTTTATAAAGCTAGATAGTTAATTAATTTTACTTAATTTCAAGTAACTAGAAAAAGTAAATAAAGCAATAAATAGTTGTAACTATTACACATCAGGATTATTTATGATATCATTAAAAAACTTTATTGTAGCATGAACAATGTTTTGGTGTCTGTCAATATATTAAATACAGGACATGTTGGAAAAATGTAAAGTTAACCTCGGAGGTGCTACAAGGTTAACAACTAAAATGTAAGCAGTGAATTAACAGGCTTAAACAAATTTATACAAATCAAACTGTCCTTGATTCCTTAATGTACATTTGACACATTATAGTCAAATATGTTACATAATTTACAAATATTTATATGAATAGATAAATACCATTCTCTTCAGCGAACATTCTGGCCTCCTCACAAGAAACCTCTCTTCTAGCACCATTTTTATTGTCTGTACCAACTAAATCCACTTTGCAACCAACCAAAGCAAAAACAGGTCTGTGGGGTTCAATGTGTCTCTTAGCCTCCATCATCCATAAGGGTATGTGCTCAAAACTAGATCTGTTACATACGTCATACACTAATAGAGCACCAACAGAGTTCCTATAGTAAGACTTCGTTATGGACCTAAATCTTTCTTGACCAGCTGTATCCCAAAGTTGTAATTTAATTCTCGTACCATCTTGTACTTCAATTATCCTGGCAAAGAAATCGACGCCCACCGTCGGGTCCGAGAGCTAAAAGTTAATGCGTAATTTACTTCCCAGTTAAAGTTAAATATAATCACAAAGACATCAAAACATCAATTAACGATACGCACCTCCGCAAATTTTCCATCGGTGAAGTATTTAAGAAGCGAACTTTTACCCACAGTACTATCGCCAATTAGGATCAACCTAAACTGGTAATCGAATATTGGGTCAACCATTTTCCAAGCATATAATTGGTAACAACAAAGATCTAGTCGAAAACTTGCGTACAAATGAAATGGAATCACAATGACATTTCATCACAGAAAATAGAAAACAGACACACAGATAATATATAACATAGATATATGAACATAGCAACTATAAGAGTATGCAATTTTAGTACTAAAAAACGAATACAGCCATACTAATTTACAAAATTCGCGTACAGATGGCGCTGACAAAAAGTTTAGGCTTGTTGACTGTGTCGTTTTCAAATGAAATATTATAAAAAAAACAATTTAATTATCTGTGTGAAGTGCCAGTTTCATAAATAGCCGTTATTTTTTTTTGGTGTAGGGATTTTCGGCGCGAGGCTGCGTTGTGGACGTAGTTTCGCGCCGAAAATTTCTAAGCTGTTATTATACTAACCATTTTGATTTTAATGATTAATATTCTATCACAAAGTGAAAATATTAAGTTACAATGGAGACCAAGGATTATATATGGAAAGGATTAAGCAAATAATAACAGAAAAGTCGAAACGTCTGAATTGAACTCCCCGGAATGACTAATTGGATCGAATGGACATACTTTTGATTTTACCTTAACATAGGTTTTGAAATGGGCAACTGGAAATATGTGGTTTTTATTTGGATTCTACTATTATTGCTTATGGATTTGACTTCGACCAATTCAAAACATCAAAGAGGTGGCTTTGTGACTGAAAATAATAAGACAAGACATGGCATGACAATGAAGACGTCACTTCCAAAATGTTCAGATAATTACCAAAAATAAGAACTGGCTGTATGGACTTAAGTCCTTTACCTTTCCCTTCGGAGATAAATTAATATCATTATCATCATCGTTATTTTTTTTATACAGTTTTTAGATCGGTGCGTGTTTTGTTTTATGTAAATATTTCCATTTCTTTTTGATCATGTTAGTAACGTTTTTAAAATATAAGCCCGTTAAGTTGAACTAGTGTTCTTCTAACAGTGCTATTTACGTTAGTTAATATAAACACGATTTTGAGAGACTGGACTCATTTAATAATTTAACGATTGTATGTTCAAAGATTTTTTGTTTCGGTACTATGTCGAATACGAAATGCTGTGTCCAGAGATGCAAAAATAACGCATGTTTGTATCAGATCAATACACTATGTTTTACTCACCTTTTTTGTTACATTTTTACTCCCGTATTTCGTTTATCTTACTATTTGAAATCCCGTTACTTTTTACTCACCCCGGAAATGTAGTTCTCACGAATCATTGTTACATGTGACCCAATGTATTTATCTTTTACAAATATTTTAAACTGACAATAATAAAGGAATAAATTACTAAAACTGAAGAATAAGACATAAACAAGAAGCTTATAAACTCAGTTATCTGTAGCACTAATACATAATCACTTGGATCCAATATTCTCTAAATGAAAGGCTATTCTAACAATAATAAATTTGAAATTAATTTCAGGTTCTTCTAACACTTTGCACAAGTTTCTAAATCCGCATAAGAATAATGTGTTATTTAATTCATGGGTCCGTTCTATTGGTGGTGATATACTAGGACTTGACAATGACCATATTTTCAAATATCGCCGTGTATGTCATAAACATTTTGAAGAAAAATATTTATGCCGATATAATAGACTTAGCAATATAGCTGTACCTACATTGAACATTCCAGGTAATTATGGTATTTAGTAATGTTAAGGCAAAAAATTATTTCCATAAATGTTATAAACGAAAAAATAAATAATCAAGTATTCACCTCGCATTTTATTTATTGCTTCCTAATACTATACTATTTTAGCAAAAATGAACTCTGTTTTCAATATTTTTATACAATTAAAAATTTAATCCGCGGCTATACTACAAATGGATTGTTATCCTTTCGTATATATTTTAAATCGAATTATATTTCTTTTTTCATTCTATAAAAATAATGATATTATAAATTGACAGTTTATATTTACTATAGTTTTTTGTAAATTTTTTAAAGTATCAGTAGAAGATTATTACAATTACCCATAGCTATATGTTAACTAGTTACAAAACTAGCGTATAGATGGCGTTGCCTCGTATGGTTCATAGCAATCGAGATTGGTCTCTATTCTCTATTAAAACAATGTACTCTGTGGCAGCTAATTCGCCCACACATCATAGACACACACGGTAATAGAATACTTACGTTCAATCCATAGATAACAGTTCAATAGTTTTCATTCATTTTTTTTTTAATCAATTTCACCAGAAGTTTTTTAATCTGTACCAAACACAAATGACATAGGATTTTAAAATATGCATGAAAGTGTACAATAGCTGTACTAAATTTATTATAATCGATTTGAAATCAATTTGTATATTGACCAGTGTTAACTATTAACATTTTATTATTTTGAATAAAAAACGGATTAGAAATAATACTAATATTATACGTAAATGGCGAGTACGCTCGGCTATAACCTGTTATCACGGGACTGTTGTAGACGCCAAGCATGTAATTTTATGATTTAATAAGAAAGTTTTTTTAGATACTTTTCCTTCCGTGACCTGTTTTATTTTTATAGTTAATGTAATATTACGTAGTAAAATCCGTCATATATTACATAGAAAACCCGCCAAATTTATGTGTACTTTGAATCATTTATAATGAATTTAAATCAAGCACTTATTAAAATGAAAGAAAGTGATGACTCAAAATCAAAACTAACTCCTGTCGGTATGTATTATTTCGAGCTGATTTCCTAAAGAGTAAGTAAGTCAATAAACATATTCTTAAATATTTACATGTTGCAGCAATGGTTGCACCCGAGTTGAAACAAAACGCTGAAGCTGATACAGAAATTACGAAAACCTGTGCAGTTTTGGGGTGTGAAGAGTCGAAAACTTTAAATTCTGATTCATTTTTCAGGTAAACATTTAGTTTGTTTGTTTATGTATCTTTAAAAACTATTATCATTGCATTCTTTATAAAGCTGTGATTGTCAAAGGTTGTTCACTATCACTTATAATATATCTCGCTCCCGTTTAAATAAACTTGTTAATAGTTTTAATATGATTCGCTTGTGCAATTAACTCCTGTTCTAATGGTGAATAATTGGCACCTTCCACTTTGGAATCCATAGTTTTTCTGCAAAATTTTATTGTTATTATATGATTAGACCAAATTATTATTGATAGAGTATAAAATAATAAGATATATTATACTTGTTAATGAAGAAATGATTATTTAGATTAATTAAAAAAAAATGTAGGATATTACTGTTCTTATTTAAATACCCGGTAATAATTTATAATAGTATTAGTTCTTAAACTTTGCATTGTCAACAGATTTCCGGAGGATGCGAACTTAAGACAAATCTGGACAGATCTAACTGGCAGGAATAATTGGACTCCGACAGACTTTTCATACATTTGCGTTCAGCATTTCTCAGTCGACTGTTTTGAATGTGACAGTGAAAACAGAGTGGTGTTGATAAGTAAAGCTGTACCTTCGTTGAAATTGCCAAACCATGTATTAGAGGTAAGAGTAGCCAATGATTTTATACTGATTATAAGTTAATTTTAACTGCTCTGCTATCACACAGGAATACTTCCATATCTGATGGATATTTAAATAGAAAAGTCACTGAGACTTCAAGCCATGTGTTTTATATTGACCATCACAATATGTTTCCGAACACACATCTTAATATAGGGCTCCATTATGGCCATGGTGTATTACTTATTATCTATTATACACGCTGTGTCATTACTATTCTGGTGAAAAGTATATTTTGGGAAAATTATCCTCGGTCCAGTTTGAGGGATTCTGTAGTTAGCAAGACAATAATACTATCTCCCTCGTAAGATGAAGAGTAGATAAGATTGTATCTGTAACTTCTATCATTTCATATTTAACACCGAAGGTGTCTTAATATTGATTGATGGTCTAGATCTGGTGATTAAGGCAATCACTGATATATAAGTGATAGATAATCATGATTCATTCCTTATTTGTTTAATAAATCTATTAGCTAATGTTTGTATATTGAGCATATTTCCTACAAAGGAATTGTTCATGAAGACCCCAGTGAATAAACGGAAATTATGTTGATGACATGTTTATGAACAGTGTTATGTTATTTGTTGTTTATCATTTAAAAAATATTAACTTAATCAGGTGGAGTACATAGATGAAGAAACGCTCGATCATGATGAGGAAGAAGAGGAATATGATATGGATTCAGAGGAGGATCATTACATAAAATCGAACAAACATACAAATCACATAGTGGGCGGAAATGATAAAACTCTATCAGAGGATGATAATGTGGAGCTTTTGAAATTGTTTACCGAAGTACAAAGGATGCAGCGTCAAGCGATAGGCTTAAGAGACAAATTGAAATGTAACATGAGGATGTACAACAGACAAAATAGATTCTTAGGTAGATTGAAAAAAGTGATAGAAATGAAGAAGAACATATTGGAGCAGAAGAGGAAAAAGAAGTCAAGAATCCTCCTGTCTCTGCAGGATAAAATTAAAGAGGACACCAACGGCTTAGTTCTGGCCATGCCGATGAGGCACACAGATGACTTGAAGCATTTCTCGCTGAGTATTTACAAGTACTCGCCGCAGGCATATATTTACGTTAGGAATACTTTAAGGACAATGTTGCCAAGTACTGATGTGCTCGAGTCTTGGCTGAACTCTGGCTTCGAACCTAAGAACTTACTGTCCAGTGGTAACATGTTGAAAGTTGTAATGGAGCAGACAGATTCGGAACTGTTGTGTAAAGTGTCACTATGCTAGTGTCTGGATTAAGATTAGGTTAAATTTTTTTTTTTTGTGAATAAAATACATGTTATGATAGTTTTAGTATTTTTTAATTTTTTTAACTCCTAATTTATTATATGCTAACTAATCATATAACGTTATTGAATAGACAAATGAAATTTTGGATGTGCTATTTGGAATTTACTATGCGACACCCTCTTTTGCTTCAAAGGTTAACATTGCATTGTTAATAACTGTCTTATTAATAATAAGTTCTTGCTAAAAATTACAAATTTATAATGACATAAGTTTTTCCTTCTTTTATAAAAAAGTTATAATTTTCTTTAGAATAATTAAAATTAATTTACAATTAAAAAATATTAGTGGTTAAAAAGTACCTGTTTTTAATAAGCGCCATCTAGTTTGTTTTTGTAGAAGCTTTTTATTGAAGCGAAGCTCTCGGAAGAAGTAATCTGTAGCTGGACTTAAACAAAGAGCATGATTTACATGAGGGTCAGATTAATTGTTCACGGGCTGAGCCCTCGTCGGAAAAAGTTGGAAGTTTATAATTTTATTGACTCGTCCCTTGAGTGTGGAACTATGAAAGTATCAGTGAGGCCAATTAACTCAACAAAAATTAGACTAAAAGAATCAAGGTGATTCAAAACTAGGTTATAGGCTATTAAAACGATTTCAATTTATTAGTAAATGCAGGAGAGTAGGCTGCGATGGTAAGGTCATTTAAAGAGAAGGCCTCCTGACTACGTTGGCAACTTGACCCTGGAGCCTTCACTCAACGGTCGAAGACCCATTGGCAGACCCAAGACGACGATGTCGAAGACAGAGCGAAGTGGAGGAAACATATAATGAAAGCTGACCCCACCACCATACGGGATAGTAGCTAGGAAAAGAAGAAGCGTCCGAAGAAATTTACATGCAAATGAAAAGCGTGCGCTGTTTTTGTTTGTGATGTTCTCATAAAATAAAAACTAAAACCTCTTTATTGATTTATTTATTTTGACTGGCCAACAATTGTTTACGCTTAAATTAAATCTATAACATACATATAGCTATATACAATTATATGAGCGTAACAATCTC
>DWLS01006066.1:0-12014 GCA_018246255.1 Pachliopta kotzebuea | reverse complement strand
GGTTTTTAGTGGGTGCGAGTCCCACACAGTCCCTTCCGCCACCCCTGTGGCGGGAGGGCAGTGCGTAGGCATTTTCCTCCCCACAAAAAAAAAAAAAGTAACAATGTACATTTATCGGCTTTTGCGATTAGTTGATAAAAATTATAAAAAAAAATAAGTATTTTATAAGCAAACAAGGTCTCAGACTATAGTCCGAGGAATAAAAGAGTATATTCAAATAAAAAAAATCCTAAATTGTATGAAGTCATTCCCATTGCCATTTATATTTTGAGTGTTACTGTTTACCAAAACTCTTTTATTTTTTGGTAAGAGCACATATATTATCATATATAATCAATTTTATTTGTAGTATTTTTCAAGTCTTTTTACGTATTTATATTGTTTGTGGCAAAAAAATTGCTAATTTAAAAGCCTGCATGTTATAATATATTTAAAGGAAGACGTGTATACTCGTCCTTGGCAGCGAATGGGTTAATATAGTTTATTCATATTTAACTAAAGTATGTAGATACCATATCGTTTGATAACTTTTTGCCTGATCTTATAGGTAGGGACATAATTCCGTTACTATAGAAATTTTGGGACTTCTGATTAAAATACTGCGACAAGTAGTTTTGGCATTCCTCTCGTGATGTTAAAGAGTTCTGGAGAGATCGAAACAGATAGGACTTATAGGTAGAAGGACTATACGGTGGATGTATTAACATTTCCCACCCAAACTCTTTTAATTTTTGCTGAGTGGCTAAATATGTGTGAGGTCTAACGTTATCATGATGAAAAAGCAGGCTCGCGTTGCATTTTTACCGTTTTTCGTAGTAAAATGTTTTAAAGTGTAATGTATTTCTTCATTACATTCACTCTCATGTTGACAGTATGAAAAACACACATTTTCCTAATTTGAATTTACAATTATGTACTTTAAATATTAAAACTATCAGCGATACCAAAACCAGATACATACAAATAGTATAGCCAAAGAGATTTTGTTACAAGTTCATACATACTATAATTCGTAAAGACTTTTTCACCAACCTATAGCTACTGTGAGAATCAGCTATAAGATAGTAGATAGAGTCTTCTTCTTAGGGTAATATCTTCTTCCGAAGGTCGGCGATCATTACGGCAATTTGGACCTTAGATATCGCGGCTCTGAAAAGCAAACGGGTGCTCTTTCCAAACCACTGGCGTAGGTTTTTTAGCGAGGATGTTCTTCTGTGACCTACACTCCTCTTTCCCTGAATCTTTCCTTGTATGATGAGCTGCAGCAGTTTATATTTTGCATTTCTCATTATGTGTCTCAATTTGTGTTTGGAAATTATAATATTTTGATTGCGACAGTTTAATGGGGAGTGGGGCCTGCCCGCCTTCGTTTGCGACTGCTACATCGCCATGGACGTCACCTGCTCCACCTCCAGTATATTTAACCTGGTCGCCATATCTGTAGACAGGTAGGTGAATACATCTATAAATATTACATTATTATAGAAATACAATAATGGGGTGTAAAATATCTCACACAACAACTCACGGGACTTAAGAAAACCTCGCCTGTTTCACTTTACTTATCAACAAACGAGGCTCCAGCTCCATATTATTAAAAGTTAATGTAGTTGGTGATGGTCCAAATTCCACCATTATTAGAGAAGACCTGTATCCAGCAGTGAACATTGGCTGATGATGGTGATGATTTAAAAAAAAACAGCACTTTAAAGCTCAATGTATTGTTGTTGTTAAGATAATCAGCCGAAAACAGTCTAAGCTGCTACGTTGCTAATTTCCGCCGGCAAGCTGCGGTGTGAAAACTTTACTGTGTTGCAGTTAAAGACAATTATCGCTAATGAAAAGGCTTAAAGCGATGAGCGCAAACTGGTTCCGTGTAAACGTTCCTAATAAAACTATTTTGATATACAAGTTTGATCATAAAATCTCTTGAAACAAGTCTCCTTATAAAAATGGTTTTATATTGAGACTATGCTCTTGTTTGTATTAATTTTTTTATGAGGCAAAGATTAACGCTTTATGAAATCAAGGTTAGCTTGACTTCAATTCCACCTGGTGTTAAGTGGCGATGTGGTGAATGATGGTAAAGCGCATTAACCTAGTGCCTATTCACTCTTTTCTTTGAGACGCCTAGTACATAGTTTAAATAATGATAAAAAATTAAAACCTGCTTTCTATATGGTGATAGTTCAGATCTGGTGTGAAATTTGGCTTCATACGATTTACAGATTTTAGGTTCGATTACAACTTCATCTGTAACCCACAGTCTATTTAATTGAATAGACCTTGATACTACGTTCATGGGTACCAGCAGGTGGAAAATGATGAACTATTAATAAATTAAAAAAGCCAAAACAAAAAGCTCCGAACACAAACAAATTTTAATTTAAAAGCTTTAGTTTCAGTTGGGACAGAGTTGGCGAGGAAAGGTCGCGGGTCAAAATTTGGATAATTTCCCACTGCAAGTGTTAGCTTAATTAATAGAACTAAGTAACAACTGAAAAAGTTGTCTATGTTTATTCAAAATCGTAAAGCTTAAAGTTGCTTAATATTTTGTTTGAGGCATGTTATGTTTCGTTACCTCAGTAATTTCACTAGCATAGAACACCATCCAAACCGGAGCACAATAATGTTTGCATATTACTGCTTTTTTGACCGGAATAGTAACTGTATGTAATATTATATTATTACTATTTACTAATGTTAGTAAATGATTTATAGTCGTAGAGCCTAAAATGAAGATAATTTTCTTTAAACAGTCTCCTTAATAATTTTTTTTCGCCAAAATTTCTTATGAAGCAAGTTTTACTTTTATCCGTATTTAATTCTTATTTAGTTTAATTTTTTTCTGTTCAAAATAACATCTGTTGTAAATATGCAAGATTGTTTTTATTAATCTTTATTTATTTATTTAACGACTCTGTATAAAGGACGCCTTTAGCATTATCTTCAAATCTACTTTAGGTAATGTACAGACGTCATATGATAGGTTACATGAATCAACTATAAATAGAATGATTATAAAATACATACTTAAATATCAATAAATTAAATATAAACTATTATAATCAACGTAATATATACATACATATACATAAACATAAATATTTATTCACACATAATGCATCGTACACATAAACAGGACTATCAATAAAAAAGTGAAATACATCGACATATTTAAAAATAAATTTATTAGAACCCAATCATCTTACTAATAATGTAAGTGTTTACTAATATTAGTTAAAATTATCTATGTTCTTCTTCTTTATCATAATAATTTGTTTTTCAAATTACTTTAAGCAATTTGGAGAAAGGTTTCATATTTATCTTCATCAGCCGGTAGTCATTCACTACTGGAGATAGTCCTCGTCCTAAAGTAGGGGCTTTAGGCTATCTCTTATCACACTGGCCCAATTCGGGTTGGTAAGGAGCCATCGCTTCGTTTGTTGATTAGCAAGCTGCAGTGCGAGCAAGTGAGGTTAGCTTGGCTCCCCCACACTCCAAGGGAATTTATCATTATATAAAGCGTAGTCTAGGGTTCAAAATGTAATAATGTTTCGCTAGATATACACTGTTACAGATACATAGCAGTCACACAGCCAATAAAGTATGCTAAGCATAAGAGCAACGCGCGCGTCTGGCTCATGATCGCCGTGGCGTGGCTGGTCTCCGGCGCAATCGGCTGTCCTGTAGTGCTGGGCCTCAACAACACCCCCGACCGCAGCCCAAACGCCTGCCTCTTCAACAGCACCGACTACGTCATCTACTCCTCACTCGGCTCCTTCTACATACCGTGCATCATCATGATGTTCCTCTATTATAAAATTTTTAAGGTATTTATGTATTACTACTTACTCACTTACTTCCGATTCCGACTTCTCGGTCGGTGGATGCGAAATGCTGAGGACTACATTTGGTGGAAGTCGTGACGAGAAAGGCATATATCCAGCAGTTGATAAAGGCAGATCTATGCAATTAAAAATAGCTTTAAGGTTTCTTTTCATCTTTGTATACATAACAAGAAATAAGCCAGTTAAACCTGGGTCAAAATTTTAGGAGTTCTCATAGTACCCATGCCAACCCCACCTGCTTGCTCCCGACTTCCCACCAATCTGCATTGGATCGGTGTTGTGGGAGATGACCCAAATCCCCACATTATTGGGGGAGGCTTATGTTCAGCGGTGGAGGTTTATCGGCTGATCATGATGATGATGATAATATTAAAGTTAACACAGAACTTTAGTATGAAAACATTTCACAGGTTTTTGGTGAAAACCTAATACTAGTATTAGGCTACTCATTAGTTATTGGACCTCTATTGAAATTAATAAAAATAGTAGTAATGGTCAAAGTGAGGATCTCTGAGGGATAGAGATACATAATAGTAGGCATGTACTGGCAAATGATAGGAGTGATGATGCAAATTGGAAAGTGATCTAAAGTTTCAGAAGCGGCTTGTAGATATGTGATGGTGTCACAACCACTCGATTGTTACCTCGAATAATATGTAGTAAGGTTATTATTAAATGGAGAGGTTAATAGAGCTTTTGCAACAAAGTTAAAAATATTTAATTTTCCAAATAAAGGCTATAAGGAAAAGAGCGAAAAAGCAACGAGTTGCTAAGAAGACTTCTTCGGCGATAGGCGCGACAGTATCCAGCGGGACGGCGGCCGTGGTGATAGAAAACGTTGGCAACCTTCACCGGAGGAACGACAGCGGGTGCACAATGCAGGAGGACAAGCCCACGAACACAGCATCAGGCAGCAATGAGGACGAGGACGAGGAGAAGTAAGCACGAGGGCACTAATAAAACGAATCACAGCCAGTTTACATTTATATCAATCTAACCGAAACACATACTCTGGCAAGATAATCGTAGTTTAAGTTATTGATTTTATTAACAAGCTTTTGTATATAAGGTTTGATCTCTGATTTATGACAATGTATAATAAATATATTCATTATTTTTATATAACTTCTTTGCACAAATTTAACAAGAGAGAAATTAAATATATAAGAGAGATAGTAAACAAAAAGGTGAAGCTAATGCTACAAGGCATTCTCTTCCAGTCAACAGGATGTGAAAAGAATTAAAAATAGACTATCTGGAGAATAAGGAAGTTAAAAGTAATATAAATACAGAACGATAATAATACAATAACATTAGGAACTTTACTATATATGAAATTTTGAAAATTAGGATTTAATTAGAAATTTACAGCGGGGTTTATGTAGTATAATATTGTATGCACCATAAGTAACAATGATAGGTTTGAATTTATTGGGTTCAGCGTATTTTACGATTAAAGCGTCATGGGATAATGACGCAAATATGATTTAGTTTTTGATGAATTTCTATTTTTTAATTTATTTATATTATTACAGTATAGACATTCATTAATTTTATTTTCCGTTTTTCTCACACTAGGCAAGACTGTATGACGCTTGAAACGCTTAACTTATAACACACATTCAATCACAGTTCTTTATAAATATTATATATAACTTAATATATATAAATAAACCATACATAATCTTGTTATTTATGTATTTTTATTATAATTGTTTTAGCTTTTTTATCATAAACGACGTTCCTGAGATAGACCTATGTGTTATGTACTGCTTCGGGCTGATAATTACAAAAATAATGACGACGACTATCGACAATTCTAGCTTTGAAAGTAATGATCTTTAACTTCAATAAAATAAATCATGTTATTAATAATTAAAATTACTGTAACTTAGTACAAAAAATAATAAAGGTAGGTCATTTTTTTCTAGTTTCGATCGCACCGAAATGGGGGTATTCGCTGATGAACTGGCAAATACAAGGTCGACGAGGTTTATGCTTGCAGCTGTAGTGGAAGAGACTGGTCTGTAAGTAAAGTTTAATTAGATAAATTAGATAAATCTTTTGCACGAACAGATAATATATTCAGTAGCAATAATATCAAATGTTTCGTTAGGATCATGGCGAACCTGGCATCGCCTATACCAATGATGGATCCGAACACGAATAACGATTCTGGTTACGTTCCTTCAAACATTGACGTGGAGAAAGAGCACACACCTCCCCCCTCTCCCAGCAAAAAGGAACAAAAAGAAAGAGAACACAGCAAGCCCATACTTAAGAAGCCTGAATTAAAGTAAGTATTATTTATAAAAGCTTTAAAGTTATTTACTTCTGTGGCTAGACGCGAAAAGCTGATGACAGCGGGAGATGAGAAATGACTATGTCTAGCAGTGGATTAAAACGGGCTGATGATTGTTTTTTTGGTTTGGTGAAGTCATCGTCCAAAGGCTCGCGGGTCTGGACACCGCAACTTGAAATATAAAAGAAATGTAACGGAGAAGAGAAAGCCGAGAGAATAGGATGAGATGAGGGCCGAAGAAATAAACAGAGATATAAGTGAGAAGAGAAAAGTAATAGGTAGATACAGAAGGCTGATGATGATGATATTTACTTCTATATTTCCCGTTTTGGACAACAGTACGAAAAATATATTCGTTTATAGCAATGATACTACCATATTAAAATGACATAGAGGTATATCTGCTTTATCTAATATTGTCTTAACAACCCTCTCAAGAGTAATTGTATGTTTAATATAATTTTTAAGGGTTAAATTAATGATTTTTTTAAGTAGAACATTCTACTATTATATTACTTATACTACTACTATCTCTTATATATTATTTTCTTCATTAAGTAAATATTTGTTAAGGATCTTCTTGCATGATCATTGCACGGATCACACTTTACACGCGACCGTATCGCTGGCGGTGGTAGAAAATCAGTGTTCACCTGCACCAGGTGAAAAACGTGTTCTGTTGTTAAATAAACGTACTATCTATCTACTTCTGGTGTTGGTTGTAATGCAGAAAGAAGTTGAGTCGGCTGAGCAACAGTTCGGTGATCACGACCCCTCGGAGGCGCTTCAAGAGCGCCGCGTCAGCCGCCCGCTTCACCATCTTCCGCGCAAACAGGGCCGGCAAACTGAGGGCCAAGTCCTTCGCCAAGAAAGAAAAGAAAGCCACGCAGACTTTAGCCATCGTCTTAGGTAATATAAAGTTTACTTCATTAACATCTAGTCTATTATATAATGCTACATCTTGATCTAAATCATATTTTATTTGCATGTCCAGTATTCCTTTTCCGTGATCCTATTATTTATTCTTGGTAATTTCATTGATACCAATAATCTTGAAGTATAAATTCTTTACCTACCTGCCTGATTCATTTCCTGTTCAACAGATAATCTCAAAATTCAGTATCTTTTCGATTCCGTTTCCTTAACTTCTTACTTGACATTGGCTAATACTGCGAGTAAAGCCACAAAAAAATCTGTATATTTGTAACAGCTCATTACGGGTTGACTAATTACGGTGACAGGGGAATAAGATGCACAAAAGTAAAACTGTTATGATGTACGAAAATATTCTTTGATAATGTTTTATACAGGATTTACTGTACAACGTGCTACATGTTTGTATTGTCTTTAGTTTTACGATTGGAAATCGTCGCCAAAGTTATGGATTCTCTTTTATATTAGCAGAATTTCACTTTTATATCGATCAATTTTCTATCCCCTGTGTATTCTCACTATCACTAGTCATTGGCGAAATGATTGCACAAAGCAGTAGAAGACATCAACCGAAAAATAATACAATAATAATAATAAAATTGTTATATAATTAAGCATATTCTTATAGATTTTCCAAAGTATTTAAGGGAAAAGATAAACACAGAATTAGGATTGAACAAAAATCAAAGAAGTAAAGAAAGAGACAAGCGAAATGATAATGTCTAATAATAAAGAAGTGTTGTAAAAGTTTATGGAGAAGATTAGACAGGATTTTGTTAAAAAGAAAAAAAATAATGGGTTGTAATATCAAATATATATACTATTAATGAAAATGTAAATATATACATATACGTATTACATAATCACATTAAAATTTATCGGTGATTTCATATGTCCTCTGTTGAAATGTATAAAGTAAGTTGCATAGGAGCATTAAGTAAAAGGTTTAGGTTTTACAACGACAGTCATGGTAATAGTTATAAAGGCAAATATATATGTTATAAGAAAATAAGAACTCCGTTTGTATTATATACTATCTGAGGAATATTTGAGGAATAAAATGAAAAAAAAACAACTACTACATTACATTGCATCACACTAGCAGGATAAATACACAATAGATAAAATGTTCGTCATCTGACCACTGAACTACAATTTAAAAACAATGATGATAATGATAATTTAATGATTTGTTTCTCATTCATTATTTTTATATTCTATATTAAATTGTTTTTCTTCAATATATAAGTATGTTATTTTATTATAATCTCGCCTTTTTTGTACCGGCTATAGAAGTTAATACCTCACTCTTTCTCTTTTGATATACACATGTCTATAGACTGAACCCATACACCTGTGCAGTAATTATAAGTATTTGTATTGTATATAATATATGTATATATCTATATCCATGTCTTTATTTATATTACTATTGATTTTTGAGCTGTATTGATTATTTTTATTCTCTTCACATCCCGAAAGATTGACTGTAAGAGAATGTCTAAGACATTATATGTATACGCTTTTTTATTTACGGTATATCTTTTATATAAACATATAACCTTTTTTGTAATGTTTTGTTAATGCAAAGTAAGTATATAAATATACAACATTTTAAGAAATTAAAAAGTTGGATATTTATATATTTTTTAATTATACTTTTCTTCGTTTTCTTTTTAAGTCTTTGTTCGTAGTAGATCACTGCCTGTTTAATCTTGGTTGTAATATGACGTGAATTTGAGGTCAAATATTAGGGTCTAATAATAACAAATACAAGGGTAAATAAAAAAAACTTTTACTTCTCAAATATAGATCTGGTACTAGAAATTTCTGCAGTAATTTGTATATTACAAACTTAACTTATACTATAATTTTTTTCAATAGAAAATTAATGAATAATGTGGGATGCTGTGTTAATAAATGTAGCCTATTGTAAAAGCTCATTTTTTACTGGTGGTAGGTCTCTGTTGTCAGAGACGGTCTAGGTAGGTACCGCAGCTCCTATTATAGCCGGAAAACAGTACTGTGTTCCGATTTGAAGGGTGCTGTATGCTAGTGAAATTACTTGTCATGTGTAAGTAAATCATTTACTATCATGTGAAAGCTTTGCTAATTTCGTCGCAAAAGAAATTGTTTTCTTATGAAAATTTCAAAAATGAAAGAAGCTTAAAAATTTTCTTAAACATTTTGCTCAGAGTTTCCCTCCAAGGCGACTATCCCGAGATAATCTCCGTTATTTCACAGAATCTTTAAAATGGATCTTAATTTAAAATTTCTTACAAGGTGAAGAGATAAATATTACTTTAACCTAAAGGAAAGTTTTAATTTCTTTTACTGGATTAGAAAGTAGTGACCACTGTTTTGTTACCATCAGAGAGAACTATCACAGAAATTAGTATACATATTACTAGTTAGTCTAAGGCTATCAAGAACAGGACTAAGGTAAGCCCTGCCTGTAGTAGAAGGAGACTGAAAAGTGTGAGGATGGAGGCCTTCACTGTACATTGAGTGAGCCTGGCTCGGACAAGTACGAACTGGTCTCGTATTTTATCGTAGCATGCTGTTTACGCTGGGGAGAGCAACAGCTTTCCTCGAGATGTGCTCAGCTGTGCAGGGAGGCACCGGTGAGTTCCGTAGGATATCCTGATGCCTTCCGCAATGCACTGAGGATGGCCACTGATGGGGTTATAATGGGTATAAATTCCAAATAACCCGACCTTAACCAGAAGCAGGGTATATTTTGAAGAATTCCTTCGCGACAAAAATAAGGAACTGCTGATAAGTCTATTGCCAGAGACCGTCTAAATACCACTGGATATTTCATTTCTACCCCTAAACAGTACTGTGAATAGATTACATTCTTCGTTTTGTGTTGTAATTTGAAGGGTGCTGTATGCTAGTGATATTACTAGGGAGAGCAGACTTAACAACTAACTTAAAGCGACGAGCGCAATGTGTTGTATACAATCTAAACTTTTTTTTATACCACAAAGGTGGAGAACAAGCATACGGTCTGCCTGATGGTGGGCAAATACCGTAGCCTATAGACGCCTGTAGCACCGGAGGAACCTCATCACACCCTTTTTGAACGACTCCATCCTGTAGCTCCTTGGAAAAACCTTGGTAGGGAGTTCATTCCATAACTTGATGGTTCTTGGGAGGAAATTCCTTTGAAACTAGACCGTACGTAACCATTGCAGTTTTAGAGTATGAGGAACTCCCTGCCGATGGTAAACGGTGCGATGGTGAAATATGGCCGTGGGCATTAGATCAAAAAGATCTTCAGAACACATCCCGTTATACAGACGATGGGGTGACGAAATCGCTCCTGAGACCTAGGTCTTCGAGACCGTCTGTAAGCATGGGATCCTGAACGATTCTCTCTGCACAGAGTCGAGAGGACTAAGTTGGTATTTAACTAGCGCCTTATAAACAAGCGTATCACTTACCATCAAGTTTGTTTTTATTTCTCCTTCGTGTTTTGGATAAAGGTTCTTCCTTTCTGTTTATTTCTTACCATCAGGTTACTAAAACGACTGTTTCTTGGTTTTATTATATGGCTTTTTAATATAATGTTTTTCTTTAATCTATCGATAGAGAATTATTCTTTTGTACAGTACCGAAGTTTTTAATATTCTCTGGCAGGTGTATTTCTGTTCTGCTGGGCGCCGTTCTTCACTTGCTCAGTGCTGGACGCCCTGTGCACCAAGTTCGGCCTCTCCTACTCCCCCGGGGTGACGGTTTTCATCTTCACCACGTGGCTGGGCTACATCAACTCCTTCCTCAACCCGGTTATCTACACGATCTTCAACCCAGAATTTCGTAAGGCCTTTCGAAAAATATTACATTTCGGCACATAGCTCAACGATTTCTTTATACTCTACGATTAAACTTTATCGATAATAAATATAAAGAAGAAATTATCAACCTTGAAATACGAAACTGGTTGTAATTATATTGAACTATGTAATTTATGTATAATATTAGGTAGATTGGTAGTAACATTAGATATTTAACTGTTCAAGATATTTTCTGTTCCAGTTAGATTTTTAAAATTATGAAAACAATTATATATAAGTAGAACTATTTTTTTTACACAAATGTAAAAACAACCTTTTGTAAATTATTTTGTTTTAACAAAACAGTTTCCAATAATTGCTCACGACTATGTATATATATACACCGACCTGTAAATGCTGTAAAGCTGTAAATAGGCTTTTATTTAAATCAAAATTCCTCGTGCCTCTGAAATTATTCAAATTACTTGTAACACTTGCATTGATTACGTAAAACGGAAACGAATTTGGCAGGTCCTCGGCCAATATCCATGGCCCTAAAGTACAGATGTAATGCAAATATTTTTGTATCGCTCTGTCTGTTATTATCGATAGTAATAACTTTCGCAGAACTACTTAAGTAACATTTAGAAATAGTCAATAATTTATATCTGTAATTTGGTTACTTCCTGTGGTTGTGATGTATATAGAATCTTCAATATTTTAACCTTTTTGTACGGACGAAAGCTCTCTAATCTCCATCAGTATTGTATTTGCTTAAGCTGTTTTTATTACAAAGAAGATAAAAAACTTTAAAAGGAACAACTTAATTTGTCTCTCCTTATTTTATGTTAAAGAAGAGATGTGAAGTAAAAAATCTTGAAGATCATTCATCTCTGAAATTACTGAAACATTAAATCTGATCAATTCCCTCATCTCCTGCAATTTAATTATCCAACTAGAACTTCCGTGTAACTTTCATCCAGCTTCATTCAACTTTTTATTCTGATTCTTAAAACTATCTCGCGAAGCTGCAACTTTATTAATTTTGACATTGTTAAACGCCATTCCCGTGCTGTGTACAACTTAGTTAAGTTTAACAATAAACTTACGAATCGCTTATTAGCAATGCGATAATAATTTTCTGCTTTT
>DWLS01006065.1:0-12014 GCA_018246255.1 Pachliopta kotzebuea | reverse complement strand
CAATACACTTTATTAACACTTGACGTACACTTTGACAGGACTGTTGTACTACAATAATCATCCTAACTAAGTACTTTCAACGAAAAATCTCTCTAGGGCGTGTTAATTAATGAACAGCACTGTCTATTGGTGAGTAACGGGAACTGATAAAGACAGCGTCAAAATTAATATAAACTCAACACTAAGTAAACAGTAAACATTACTAACAGTTGTATACTACAAATTTCCAACAAATTATCTCTGGCGAGTTAACAGCGAAACGAAGATGTCCAATTACAAATTTCACGGCAAATTACTGGCCCCAAATTTAACACCTAGCACTTATCACAGTTTAATGGCACCCACGGAGGAACTTTGGACCTCCGGCCGAAAACAAACTTTAAACAATGTGAAACAACTCGGAGGGAACATTCAAGAACTATCGACTCATCCCTCGCACCCCACCGCCGCCTTTAGCATGCGTGGGTTTGGGATGTCTTTTGCAGTTTCTCACTTTTTTACTGTCCTACTAATCATTCCTTTTATGAAATAAATACTAGATAGAAATATGATAGATATAAACTGTATATTAAAGTATATTAAACCATAAAATTAAGCCAAAACTGTAAAGTAGAATAAGCTGCGACAGAGGAAGTGCGGGAGGCGATGCGTGGGAGAAGAAGCGGAGATATAAAAGTTGTAAAAGAATGGAAGACGAGGGAATGTATGAGGAAAGAGAACTGTAAACAGGATCAGGTATAAAGAATAATGGTTATAATGAAAAGAGAGAATACAAAAAACAAAAAATATCTTCCCTTTCTTGGCGTGCGTCCATGCAGAATCGGATGTCGCTATGCCAACTTAATGGCTGACGTATGCTATATATTTCTACACATATATTTAAATATATTTATGTATAATTATCCATGTATATATATATGGTAACAACGTTATAAAATACAAAGACTATTTGTTAGAAGCAAGATGTATAAAGGGCCTCACTAGTCCTCACAGAACCCTTTTCTTTCGGGGGGAAATCTTCGAGAGATATCTTGCCTTTTGCGGGGAAGTCAAGGTTATATGGAGAGTTTTATCCACTAAAACCCCCACGGTTGTCGTCTTTAGCGTTTGGAGAGGTCACGGGATCTCCGCTCGGAACACAACCGCGAACCTCATGGCATCCAAATCAACTTCACCTGCTCGTAGCACACCTTGCTGATCAACAAACGAGGCTCTGGCTCCCCACAAATCAGCACTAAGCCAGCGTGGTGGAAGACGATCCAAATCCCCCACTATTGGAGGAAGCCTATGTCCACCATAGGACGTCACAACTGATGAAAATTAAGAGTATAAACCTTTGAAGCGAACTGTTACCAAAATCCATAGTTAACATAGTCGTTGTCTTTTCAGTTGCTGTAGATTAGCTCTATATTCTCGGAGACCATCTGGTTAGAACTGCTTTTTTCGGCATAATTGTTTTCTATATGTACTAAATATAAATATAATTAGAGGATAGTCAGCGTCAAAAATTATATAATTTAACACGGAAACCTTATAAGAGATCATACTTAAATAAAATACATTAGTGCTGTGCCGTGTTGAGTAGACTCACGACTAACTTAAAGCCATAACATTTATATTAAATTGTAATATTTAATAAAGATTTTAGAAGAAAAAAATGTAAATTTACACAAGTTAAAGAAAGTCTTATTAGTAATCTTACCCGTGGTAGACGAGAAGAGAAGAAAGGAAGAGAGCACAGGCGAGAACATCCGCCCGCCCCACCACGCCGGCGACCTGACGAGAGACGTTGCAATATGATTACTGCTGCTCAATTTAAACAGGACAAGGGTAAGGTATGCACACTACCACTAGACAACAAAAATGGAAAGAACAGTCTTACCATCCAACACAGTTTCTGTAAATAGTGTTTAATTACTACCACTATTAACAAAGAAAGTAACTTCAGATTTTATCCTAGAAAAAGGAATTAATAGACATTTATAACTGCGTCCTAAAAAGCTGTTCAAAACATTAGATTTAGTAGGCAGTGTGCTGACCTTCTAAACCGGACATGGTCACAAATTTAACATATTTTAACAATGAAGAACGAATAGATTTTTAATTACATCTACGACAACTATTAGCGAGAAAACAAGCAAGATAAGTGATTTGCTTGATTATAAAAATTTGGCAACGGTAAGATACTCTGCACCACAATGCACTTGTTGCCCTAGACAAGTTGTTAAGTCTCGTTACCCCAGTAATGTCACTAGCATATTCTAGTATAACACAGTAATGTTTCCACTTTACTATTCGACAGTAGAAGGAGGAACTGCGATGGTACCTATCTAGAGTAGTATAAGTATTGTTAAGTTAATTCACTGCACTATATTATGAACAATAAAGAGTTTATCTACCTATCTACTAAGTTATTTACATGTAAATATATTTGTATAAAAAGAGTTTTTAGTATAAAAATTACAACGTTCAATTCGTATATCGCATGTCCGGAACATTTTACATCAGTTGCCATATTTTGCCAGGTCGCTACCAATGGTTTGCAATTAACGTAGCCGAAGGTTCATCTGTTAAATATACAAGCGGACATTATTTATCGCCTCGCGCAAGGAAGCTCATTAATTTGCTGGTGGGGTAGTGTCCGCTACCCTCCTGATGTATGCGATCGGGTCTAATAATGGTCCCGTTTGTACTTTATCAGATTCGATCGCAGCGATAACGTTTTCCTTAAGATTAGCGATCCTACTAAATGGTCCTAAATTAATCAAACACAATACTGTTTTAATGTAAATACGTCTCTGTTGGTATGGCCCTGGAGTTCCAGATTTCTTTTTTGGGTCGTTCCCTTTCGTGTTGTGGGTAAGAGTCTTTTTGGTACATTCCTTTTCCCTAACTTATTCTTCTCTTTCACTCGACAGGTTTTCCATCTCTCATTCCTATGTAGTCTCAAGCTACTAAGAAAAGGACTAAGGTAAGTCCTGCCTGTCATAGAAGGCGATGAATAGGTTTTGAAGGTGGGAATTCTTACTGTCTTTTGAGTGAGCCGGGGGCGGGCGACAAGTACGAAGTGGTCTTGTATTTTTTAGTACCTATACTGTGGGTACTGAGGAAAGTATCAGCTCTCCCAGGGATTTTATCAGAAGCAGCGCAAGGAGACACCGGTGATCTAAATATATTAGAGGAAGGCATTTTAGTAGGTATAAATTCCACATAAGCCTGACTTCCTCTAAATAGGGTAATGAGACTTGACACCATACGTCTCAAGGCGACGAGCGCAATGTGGTTCTGTCATCTTAACCAGCGGCGTGTTATGGACAAGCTTATCACTTACCATCAAGTGAACGCCGTCTTGTCCCATAAAATTCGAAGGAACCGATGCTTATATTCCATTAATCAAATTTTAATACATTTTATAAATAGTTAATGGTAACTGTGACTAAGTAATAAATAGGCTAACGCGTGCTAAAAGCGTGAAAGCTCAAGTTGAACAATAAATCGGAGCCGGAGTAACGTGACTACTTAAGTGGAGTGTAAACTTAGCAGCGACCCATGCACAGCCCAGACCCACGGTACAATGGTATAACTTGATCCGGGATCGGCTCCCACCCCCACTCCCACTGAAAGTTGGCCAGCGGGCGGCTGTACTAACTCATTGTTCTGAAATAACTTTTATTTTATGAATTTGATGTTTCTAAATATTTATCCGGGTTCTTTATATATATAATAAAGAGATCTTCTCTTAGTCTGTTGGTTAAGTTAGCTAGTAAATTTGTATGTAAGGGGTCTCAAACCCATGCCAACTCTCTTACGGCTTCTCTACGAGTAGGTGATATTCGCCTGGGTCCCGGTAGTTGTTGTTTTGGATCCCTTGAATCATTTTGTTGCTGATAAACAACTGACGGAACCCAAGCTAACCTCACCTGCTGGTGCAATCTGCTAATCAAAATACGAGGCTCTGGCTCCTGACTAACTTGGACTAGGCCAGCGTGATGACGGCCCAAACCTAGAAGGTTACAGGAGGTCAATATTCAGGCTGATGAAGAAGTTTTTTTATACGCTAAAATCACATTGTCATATATTTTGGTTGTATTGAATCTATAGAGTGGCGGTTGAAAATCTATTTTAATGGACACATTACATATAACGTGTACATACACAGATAATTCTATGGTTAACATTGGAATACTAGATATTTTATTTTGATATCAATATCTAATAGGTTCTTCATACGAGAATTAATAAAACAGCAATTTAAGTATTATTTCAGGCTATTAAATGTTTACAGCGAAGTTACCAAGTGAGACAGTGTCAAGAATAATAGTTCAAAGACGTATTTAGAGGGTCAGAAAAAAAACTCTGGATTACTCTTCTCTTCTGCTTATTGAAGTTTACAACGAGATAGTAAGTGATACGCTTTTTCATTTAGAGCGATATCACATAACGCTTATCACTGAGAGATAAGGAGTTAAATCTCGTTACCGCAGTCATTTTACTAATATACAGCAACATTCAAACCGATACACAGGAATGTTAACACATTACTGTTTGTCAGTAGGAGCTGCAGCGGCACCTACTTCGACGGTCTCAAGTGAGATCTACAACCAGTAAAGAGTTTACTCTGTACATGTATTTATAACCTTCTCATTAATAATAAAATTGGCTATGCTTTTCACGAATTATCTCTATACATACCATAGATATATTATTCACTATTCCTTTTCAATGAGATCAGAACTCATTGTTAGAAGCAGGAGAATTCATTTACTACTACAGAGTATTCAGAAAGATCAAAAGCTTTATCAGCTTTATATATTGCCTGTTTAAATAAGATCAGGCGGTTTTTATAACGTTGTATTATAAAAAAAAACAGGTAACATTTTCCTTAAATCAGTAACATGTCTGGCTTACAAATAAGTACAAGTTATTGTACTTATATTCAGATATTTTATGTAATAAGCTGTCTTGGCAGTAGAGAGCCGAGTTTGTCATATTAATGTATTTAGAATGCCGTATATAAATAATAACCATGAATACTTGGAAAATATTCAAATAATATTTGCGAGAGGGCCCCGCAAGCCGGCGTCTGTTAAGTACTTACAAGCACCAAGTTCGTGTACTTAATTTATCGCAGGCTCACGACTTGGGCCCCCAGTTGTCCTTCTATAAATTAAATGTTTACAGACTAGCTGTGCGTGAAATTTAAACAATACGAATCAATAATGAAAAGTATGCTTTATTCTTTTATATCCCTTATATATTCATTTTCTTTTATTTTTGTATTTATATACAGAATTGTATGTATAAGTAAGTACGTACCACATTATGTTTATTATTATTTTTAAACTTTAAATCTAATTTTCACACTTCACCTACATAATCTCTCAACTCCTTGACTGCTAGAGAAAGCCTGTAGGCAGTAAGTTAATTATTGAACCCTTATTTTAGGAGTTTTTAAGGTTTTTAATTAAAATTAAAAAATATGTATCCTCTGCAATCAAATACACACTACAAAAAAAATGTTATGGCCAATCTGAACATCACGGAGTCCAGACCCAGAGACCGGCCGAAGACAAGATAGACAGATGTTGTCAAAAAAGATCTAAAGACGGGGATAGATGTATGCTCTACAAATAAGTATTAGTTTGTCTCAGTAATTATCAGCTAATTTCTTATATTACAATATCGAGGATTGTCGTTGAATTTTTTATTACACACCTGCTTGAAAGAAGGTAACAAAATGGATAGTAACTATGTCACTTTCAATAGCCGTAATATATAACAGTGTTACGTATAAGATACAAAACGGGATCCACAATAAAATGACTTTCCCAGTCAAGGAAAACATCGGGAAAAACCTCACGGCAACATTACTTAGGAAACTAAAATATGGCCGGGATACCCCCGGCGCGTACACGGCTTTACACTTAGCACCGACACTTGGAAAGTAGTGGTTTAAGTTCTCCGCACACTTTTTAAAAAGAAATTTCCTTTTCATATTGCACAATTTTTTTCTATATTGATAAAGGATTAAGTTAAGTGAGTTTGGGGTAGAGTCTCACGCTTACGAACACTAACGAATATATGACTGTGTTACAATTTGGAATTTGCTGTAGCTGGTGGAAGAAGCTGGAGTACTGTACATATTGGATTACTCTTAATTACTTCATCAAGTCATAATTTAAGATAAAGATACAATGAAGAACTAGAACACCCTTCTAATAGACCAATGATGTAATAAGAGCGGTCCGAAGATGATAGTTGAGGAAAGCTTAGAACAGCATTTGGTGGAAGACTTTGGTGATGGCCTATGTCCAGCAATGGATTACAAAAAGCTAATGATGTAAGATGAAGATCTTAACTACATCTCAAGTATAACTAAAGCACACTTTTGGAATTTGAACTAGTTAAGTGAGATCTAAGAGATCATAGTAAACCTTAATCAGGGAGAAGGTCTTCAAACAATTTTACCATCCCACTACACATATGGCTTTCCTTTCTTTAAAAACTGCACAACCTCGTGGTTTCGGTAAGAATCTTTCTTTTGCTTATTTTTTGTTTCCCAACAATCACACTTTCAATTATATTTCATTCTTTCGTTGCATATTCGTATATCTTCTTTCATGCATCAGCAAACTGATCAAATTCGCCGCATCTTCATCTTACAATAATTTTCATCATCTGTCATAAACATACTTATGTATATCTCCCACAAACTTCTTTATTAAATAATTATTTAATTCTCTAAAAAACAGAAGGGTTTTTTAAGGGTTTCTTTAGTGATAGTAAAGGTTTTAGAAACTACACTAAATTAACTTTTAATTTTATATAGTAATTGGGGTAGTTTTATTCAGTTTGATCTCCTTGACCAGTCCACCGACTTTATGGAACTATTCTGGATAATTAAAGTCTTCATTTCTTGTATTTAAATATATAGAGGATACGAAATTATCTACTTGTGGTTTGTTATATTTGAGTTATTCATAGAGTTGATAGCAATATATAAAGTAAAAGAGTAATTATTCCCGTTTAAAAACAACCTACAACAGCTGTGTTGTTTTGTAGTACACTTTAACAAAGACATAAGAAAAAGTTAATTCCCCGCAAGCCTTTTCATTACACACGTAAGCATAACTAATAACCACCGCACCCCAAGCAACAGATCATACACGTTAAGACGCAACACTCCAAAGGGAATTTTAATTAGGCCCACTGCTGGGGAGCATCGGAAGCGTAGGAACTCTACCCCATCCTCATTGTTATTGTTCTGTGCGTCGGAACGAAACGGTTCAGTTTTAATTATTAAACCCCAGCCCCACCAGCTCCTGTGTTATTTAGATGATGATTAAAGTAAACCAACATTTGTTTTCTTATCGAACGAAACAATACGAGCAGGGTTTTCACTTGATGGTAAGATATACGCTTGCTAACAACGTGGTGTTAGCTGAGATGGTCCACACAATTGCGCTTATCGTCTTGAAACGTAAGGTGTAGTTTCGTTACTTCAGTAACTTCTCTTGCTTACTGTTTACACCGAAACAGCAATGTTTGCATTATGGCTGCAATAGGACTTGCATCGTTATCTGTCTAGAAAGACTTCGGCAACGGAGACCTACTACCAGCACAGGAACTGTTCCTTGTTCGGGACTCATCGTAATAAATCTGTTTTTTATATAGCCACGTAATTTGAATATGGCTTGGAGTAAGTGATATTAGTTGGTGTTGAACTGCGTATAAATTGGAAAGTTTATTCCTGCTGGCTGGATTCGAACCCGGTACTTTCCGAGTGGCTATCACGATTGTAAATAAATCTGCTGGAACTCGTCTGTTTTGGATGGAGACTTTAAGTTATTTATTTTACAGTTAGTTTGTAATGTATCGTGGTGTGGGGTGTGGGTAGTGTGATGTGAGGTAGTGGGGGTTGAGTCGGTAAGTGTCGCTCACCGCTTCCGTGTGGACGGGGTGGACGGCGAACAGTAGGGCTGCTAGTGCGGCGAACGGTCGCTGCAGGCGGGCGACGGTGACGCAGGCCCTGGCCACCAGCGCACAGCAGGCGGCGTGCAGGGATACGTTGCAGGCGTGCCACCACCACGCTACCACACCGCACACCATGTAGTTTAATCTGAAACAAAGCAATACACACCACACATATACACCACATATATATACCACTACCGCTGGTAACAATCTAAAAACATAATCATTTTTTTTTTGGATAAAGTTGATGCTTTCGGTAACTATTATGGCCGCGAAAGCTCCATCGGACCCTGAGCTCGCGGATCCGGACTCCGCGAGCTGAAAAGTATGTATATATATATACATCTCTCTCTGCCTTTCTGGTCTTTCTCTTCAACTTCGCTCTGTCGGACGCGTCCTCTTCGGTAACTCATGTATATATGTTGAGTGAGAAGACATATTAAACGAAAAGAATAAATAAAGAATTCATAGCGTAATAAGATTCGCAGGAGAACGAGTTCCGACTCCAACAACGGACGCTCGCTTCTGAACTGGGGAGGGGGAAACAGGCAACTTTTATAGGTAACTCGGCGGGGTGTAGGGGTCGAGGGTGCAGGTGGTACGCAAACCGATGACTCATAGTTGTTAACTGTGTTTCGCGCCGACATATATATATGAATATATGAATTATATAAGTGAGAGGAGAGAGAGAAGGGATGAGGTTTTGGGGAAGGAGAAAGTGGGAAGAGAAAGGGGGAGATGATGCAATAGATTCATGATCATGTTTCAATCTCTGTAGCTGGCGGATCGCGTGCTGACAATACATTAGTTTTCGTAATCCCTCCTTCCTCAACAAATATATATATTTTGAATAAGCTATTTATATATGTAGGACTAGTTGTTAAGAGCGCATAGCGATAATTTTGAAAAAAACAAGAAAATAGATTGTCGGCTACCAAAAGAAGAAAGACGTATTTTTACAATAACCTTAATTAAACAAGCTGTAAAGTATACTAAAGTGTGTTTTAAGAATTTATCATAATCCCTCTCAAATATATATTTATTATTAAACCTTTATTTAAAGTATTTATATATGAACATAATTATTTATTTAATAATAAACATATATATAAAGAGCTTATACAACAATGTGATGTATGCCTGTAATAGGTTACGTATCTAAATAAAAGTATTATTAAGTAAGACTTGTTTGTACATGCTTATATCTGCAATTGTTTGCATATCTAGTAAATTAATTAAAAAATATAAACATATGAATGTTTTTCTCGCTGCTAAATTTTTTTTAAGCGTATTCGAGATGAACGGAAAGCACAAAGCTCCGCGCATTCGCTTTCAGTGCGGGGATAAGTTGCATAACTCGGGTGGAAGTAGATCTCACCGGAAGTTCAAGCCAGCTGCTGAAAGCTTAAATATTGGAATAGCTTTCACATATTTTTTAAATTAACTTCCATACTAAGGTACTCTGATGGCTTTACTTTAAAAGTTACGAGACTTAAAAGAATTAGACGCATCGACCGGGAAAGGGGAATGTTTTTTCTTCGCTTACTGCTACAATGTTTCGTGTCGCCCGGAACTTGTGCTTTATTCTAAAGTTACAAAAAAACCAAAGAGTTTTGATTTGAATTTTTAAATACTGCCACACTTATTATCTTCATGAACAGTATAAAAATACATAACAAAGAATGTATGCTCTTCTTCTTGATATCAGCTCCTGAATTATCTTTTAAAAGAAAGTTACCTTCATCTCTTGTTGCATATTTTCTTATTTTATATTTGCTGCTATATACACAACCTCCACATTCGCTTATTTATGTATATACACTCTTTTCTCTCCCTTATATGTTACTATTACTGTTACATAGTACACATACACGTATAATAATAACTGTTTATCTTTTGTGTTTGTGTATGCTGGAAGAGAACTCTTTTTAGGGTTAAGCTCGCCTTTGTAACATATTTTATGAATGTTACTTTTATTAAATCCTTTTTTACATACACATGTAAGTGTATATAAAGAAATAAATGAAACACTAATAATAACATTTTCTAAAACAGGATCAAAGAGCGCGTCTTTGACAAATCAAATGTAGAATATCAATCTCAGATTTTTGTTACGTACAAAATTAAAAACTTTCTTCAAATTATCAGAATTTTCTGTTACGCTCTCTGAGGAGCAGATACTTTCTACCATGATGGTATTCGCCAGGTTTTACTTTATAAAACAAAAGTTACAAATTTCAAATCAACTAATTCTAGTGATAAACCATAATAACCAAATAAGACGCTTTTTTCTGGAACTAACACCACTCATTATTTAAATACCGACAAAGCTTATTATTTGTTCGTTTATCTAAAGTATTTAAAAAAAAATATCTAAAAACTGTTAGGAAGGGCCAAAGGAAGCTTACAGTCTTTTCAATTAATGGAAATCTTTTGCAAGTATTTAATTAAGTACAGGGAAAATTTCAGAAGGAAAACTTTCGATTCGTTCATTAAAATCCGATAAACGCGATGAGTTCAAATCGATATCCTGACAGAGGCTCCCTGTGTTCACTAATTTTTGACACGTTATTGACCTCTTAATTTCTGGCTGAGGAAGAAATGAGATATTTAAACCATTTTTTTATTTATTGAACAGATAAAATAATAGAAATATATATACAAGTACATTAATGAGAGAAAAGTACAAGGGTGAGTTTAACACTTAAAAAGTTTTCTTCTAGTTGACATGTGAAGAAAGTAAATTAAAGTAAAGTATAAAGCATATACCTACAAGTATTATTTAATGAGGAAAAAGTAGGAAACAAACAAAATTATCTTCTTGTTACTATCTTACATGAAATGATTATCGCTGGGGAGGAGGTCTAGTTGAATACCTTACCTAATAGTCTGAAGACTTGTACTATGAAAAACTTTCGAAATATAATGTAATACCCCACAAGTATTCATTTATATATATATACATACATATATGTATGAGAAATATCAATAATCACTGATGACTGCATTACACGTCGGTGTGGGTACAAATTGCGGGAACCGGATGAGGGATGGGGGGATCGTAATTTAGCAAAAGCTGCACAGTAAATATTGAACTCCCATCCCCCACACACCCCACACCACCGAATATTTTATACGTTGACATAGTGTTATTGATTAATACGATTCAAGGGTTATTTTAGTCGCTGTCTCCGATGCACGAGGTAATAGATAATTCTAGTTCGACTCCAGCACGAACTTAATAAACCTTTAAGCACCCCACGAAGCTTGAACGAATGTAATTTTCCGATCATTAACTATCATGTCGCTGAAAATATTACCCTTGACTAGCTTTACTGGTGGTAGGTCTCCCTTTCCGCTAACAGTCTAGGCAGGTACCACTGTAGCTCCTACTTCTACCGCCAAATAGTAAAGTGCAAACATTACTGTGTTTACTGAAGGGTGATGTATGCTAGTTAAATTACTGTGGTAATGACACTTAACATCTTAAATCTCAAGGCGAGCGCAATGTGGTGTTATTCATACCTTCTTTACCAGCACCGTGTTATGAGCAAGCGGTAACTTACAATCAGGTGAACGCCTTGCTCGTCGCCTCTCGTTGAATAATTTAAAAAAAAATTGCTGATGTTATTTCATTATTTAAGATTGCAGAAGAAAGTCGCTGCAAATTTTTGAAACATTGCCGGAATATAACTAACGACGTAATAAATAAATAAAAAACCTAGTAACGGAAAATTAGAGACATTAGAAATAAATTTAGGTGATAAGGCAGAATATGTAAAGAGAATAAAGAACAATGTTAAAAAGTAAGAGAAATATAAATGAACAAAGAAACACAATTGTATAAGTAATAGAAATGCGGCGATGAAATGAAACAATGAGACATGTAACTAAAGAGCGAAAGATATGAAATTAGAAGGTATGAGAAATTAAGGAATGAAATTAGTAAAGAATAAAAAGGATCCAAACAGCACAAGATCGTATTTTGTGGAGTACTTTACAAGAGACCTATGTCCAGCTGCGGACGTCCATCGGTTGAA
>DWLS01006064.1:0-12015 GCA_018246255.1 Pachliopta kotzebuea | reverse complement strand
AAAACCCAAAAAAAAACACACAAAAAAAAAAAAAAAAAAAAAAAAAAAAAAAAAAAAAAAAAAAAAAAAAAAAAAAAGTATAAAAATAATAAATGCAACACTACTGGAATGTACAGACATACTCTGCTATAGTAACAGGAAAACTAAATTTTATATTTTTTACTTTAATGTACAATATTATTTAAAGTCTCTAGATTACGGCCATGGGCCATAATGAATTTACCTGATAAATAAGTTTGGTTGCTCTAGCAGCGGCTTGGTAGTGAGGATGATCAGGATTCTCGGTCCAGGCGCGACCGCTCTGTGCTGTTATACGCATCTTGTTAGGGGACCCACGCTCCTCCCACTGAAACGATTTATTATTTGTGTATTAAAACAATAACAATAAAAAATTAAGACACTACACTAAAGTCTATTAACAATTACCAAAGTAGAAAAGAGCAAGACTAACTGACTTCATGACGAACTAGCTACGCATTTTCCTTGTCGTGGCGGAGGGGCTCTAGTAACCGTGGTCTCGTCACCCACGGCGAAACGAAGAGGAACCTACCGGCTGGCTCGAGGAGTAGGGCCGGCCACAGTGGCCACTCCATGCCTGGGCGTGAGAGCTGCGGCTCTCGCTCGCCTCGGAGTGTGCCAAGAGAAGCAAGGTGCCGTGCATTTAGCGCCACACTTATTGCCAACTGCAGCCGAGGAGGGTTTGCGGGGACGGGGGAGTGCTGATGTAACACCGGCCGCTTACCCTATCCTCCGCGGCCACACAATGTTTGGCGGCGGAGCAAAACTCCTGATCCGCCGCGGGGAGCTAGAAGAGAGCTTGCTCTGCTAGCTTCCATGGCCTTTGGGTGACAGACTTGGCGGAGTCTATAGCCCATATGACGAAACACCTCGAGGTGGCGCGCTGTGTATTCCGGCGCACCTTACCGGAGGAGGAAAGAGGGTGTTTTTTCTCGCCCCGAGGTGGAGCCGCGAAAGTGGCCGGTGCTGGCGGGATCGAGGATGGCTTTCTGTTCTCGTGACCCCGATGTACAGCGACGAGGTGGAACATCGTGGAAGTTTTAGTCGGTGCAAGTCCGACATAACCAGTATTTGCCCCCGCGAAGGTAGGTATGCGTAGGTAGGCATTTCCTGCACGTTAATCAAAAAAAAAGCATTTGCCTTGTAACACAGTAGTCACTGCTTCTATTTACGGGGAGACGTGCGAAACGTGTGAAATTTGATTGATGGCAGGCGGTGGACCTCTGGCCATCCACCCGTTTTTTTAACGCGGGGAATCCTTTTACGGACCATCCGCCGGAGCCCTGGTGGGCCCGGAGGGATGTGTGGGACTCGGCCTGGGCGGCCCTTACCCGCTAAACCTACCGCGAAAGCTATCAACCGTTACGAGTCCCGGATGCTCCGGATCTGTCAGCAAAAGGGCACTCTAGCCACCCACCTTAGAAATTACGCTTATATTCTAAATTTGCTGCTATAACAGCATTACTCTGTTCCAATTCTCAAAGTATAAGAAACTGAGTATTCTGGACGAGAATGCCTCTCCGCGGTTTCATTGCCATTTAACATCATGCGTAACAGAAATTAAGTGTTAAATTGTAGATAAAAAAAGTTGATATCCATTTTCATTTTTGCTAATCATAATACCGAGCAGGATTTTATCAGATGGAAAATTAAGCATCCACCCGTAAAAATGAGGCACTGGCTATGATGGTAATACTGCTCACTGCTTTCGTCGCTTCAAGAGACAATATTAGATCTCATTATCCTACTTATTTTACCAGCTACAACGCCTTTTCAACCGCAATAAAATAATGTATGGACTCTTGGCCGTAGAGATTGTGGCTGTAGTAGTAAGTAGCAAAAGTTAGCTCTTCGCCAAGAGACCTTTTTTTTGTCTAAACACATCCCGAGGAGAGCTGTTGCTTTACACTGCATAAACAGTATGCTAGGACAAAATACGAGATCACTTCGTACTTGTCGTCCGCTCCTGGCTCACATAATGGGCATCGAAGGCCCGCACCTCCATAGACCGCCAACCCGAAAACCCTTTCAGTCGCCTTCTACGACAAGCAGGGATTACCTTAGTCCTATTCTTGGTAATCCGCGACTACAGGGCTAGCGGGATGAGGGGGCCATAGCCGCCACTCCGACGTTTTTTCCGAGCGAGATCGGCTCTCTGCCGATTTCGCTCTTTAGTCTCCTTCTGGACCACGACGGTATCGCAGAAGGAGACTAGCGCCATTCACGCTTTTTCCCTCATCAATGCAGCTGCTACAACTGCTGGCGCGGACAAGTACTGCCCAATACTGTTGACCAGGATTCTTCGCTTGGGTACGCAGGGCATTCTGCAAGCGTACGCTGTGCTAAATCCTAGTAACCGCTCTAATGATGCCATTGCGCTGTCAGCTCGCGCCCGTCCCTTTTCAGGTCGCCATGAGACCTACAACTAGTACAGATTTATATCATGTTTCAACACCAGATAGAGCCATTCTTCAAAAATAAATAAAGCCGAATCTCGGATCGAGTTAAGTTATTGCAATTACAACGTCACAGAGACACTAGTATTCATATTTTATGAGATAAAAACATCATCTCTATTTGCGTACGTTATCAGGCGCCATTAGTTTATTTAGTAACAATAAATATTCGTATCAATTTCCTTTGTTACTCACAATATATTTGTATAACAGAAAGTTAATATACGGGTATGTTTCTAACTACTAACAATTGACCCCAATTTTATTTGGTGTCAAGTGACTAAAAGACTGGATGAAGAAATGTGCGTATTCAGAATATTCTGGATCTCAAATGTTGACAGTCGGAATACGACAAAGCTGTTAGGTAGTAGCTAAACAGGGCAAGTGTTACAAGCGATTAATCATTGTATGGACAAAGGTAGTAAATGTTTGAATAAACAATATATGAAATTAAATGATAGCTAACCTTTTTGTTTATATAATCAAACACCAATTTTTCAACTTCTTCGGGTTCTTGGTTGGGGACAATGCGTATAGAAAACTTTCCGATCACCTTTCCCGGAATTACTGTCTTTGCTCCGGGTTGGAAAGCGGCACCTGAAATATTTAAAAACCTTTATTTAATAGACCTTCTGGCGGTCTGTTATTAGAACAAAGTTTCTAAATTATTCTTTTTACTTGCAATATGACACATTTTTCTTCCTTTCGTTACTTTAAGAATAGTACATGACTGCAGCTAAAATTTTAGAACATTATAATTTTTTTTATATACAATGGACTTAAATTTGACCTCAACTTCGCAGTGTTAAGTGAAACGAGGCCGTGTATGATGTAGCGTCCACGCTCATAATACTCAGACTGTCATACGATGCAAGCCGAACCAGTGCAATTGTTATATAGACGGATTTTCTATATGAAGGTGATATCTAGAAGATATGTATGTAACTAGATATAAATAGTATAGGCGGGTTCAAAATAAACCTAACTAACCTTACCTTACCCATACCGTGTGGCCTTGAAATAGAACTAAAAAGGTTTTTTTTAATATTCGTTCCCTCGCAAAGTGGGACAGAGAATTTTAAATTCCTTTACATTTTTCTCTTTCTTATCTACTTTAAACCTACTATATATTCTTTCTTCCGTCACTACTCTATTACATTTTCCGACTTTGCCTTTTTGTTTTACATTTTTCTCTTAATTCTATTTCCTTCCTTCCACCATTAAGGCTCTTTGTTGACTATTGGACCCACTTCCGGTTGGCCGGTTATACCGGAAGTACATATATATAGTAATTTTTATACAAGGAACTAATTTGTATAAGAATAATGTCGAAAAAATGCATAGTTATGGTACTTGGTGACTTTAGGGGCGACTTCCGGTTAGCCGTCCGGAACCGGATATGGCTAAGAACCATCTCCGTACCCACCTTAGTTATTTAATGATTACCCACCGCAATTATTTATTTATTTAATATTAACGCCAAGTTTCATTTTTATCGGATTTACTGTTTGGCCAGGGCGTGACCACAACGAAATTCGGACACACCACACACTTTACTAAATCATAGTCAATGCAAAATTGACAAAAAGTGGCACCAATTACGCATTACTTAGGACGTGAAACAGTTCAATCTCATGTTTGTGAGTACGATTCTTTATTAACCAATGAATTACGATTTTTAAGTGAAGAAGTCATTGTTTAACGTCAAAAGGAAGGAAATTAACGAAATTTCCCAATCAAAATCCACATTGGAAAATTTATCAAACGTAATTAGTATTTATATTGATTAGTACATAAATGTTCTTTGGGAAATAAATACCAAAAATAATTCAAATTGACAATTGATATAAATGATGACTCACCTTCAATACCATGCAATGAAAGGCTGGGATATCTCCAACGGTGCATTAATAACTGTTCTTTGACACCATTGTGTAGTAGTTGATAAGCGTTTATTGAACCTCTACAACAATAAATTATAAGATCAAACGTATAACCTTTGCGTGTCTAGTATTAACACATCCAATGCACTCAGGTCATACTACACTGAAGTATAAGTTATATTAATTCTAAAAGGTTTAGAAAGGTAACTGAGATTTTAGTTTTGATATTACTTGTACAGTTTTTACAGTAATGTGACGTGCAACTAATTGTCTTTAGGCATTCTCTGCCAGTGTAATGACAGTAAATAAGAATTAAGTTTAAAATTACAACACAATTCTATAAAAGCTTCTAAAACGAAGATCAAGTCATACACGCTATAATATACAGGCTGACTTTTTGAACATTTTACAAACTTACATATTATGATCTTTATCAAAAATAAAAAGACCCTTATTTTTTCTTTTAGTGTCATTTAGTACTAAAATGTAAAGTTTTGACTATACAAAGTTGTTTCAAAAATTCTGCGCTCGCGGATATAGCATGCGCGAAACGCCCCAACAGGTGATGGCTCATCCTCCCCCGGCCGCACGCACCCGCATTTCGCGAAGTGTTGACTCAAATTTTCTCTTCATACTTTTACGGGCTTAGGACCGTCGAAATGCAAAGATCTTTTTGTAAAGGCGTATAGTAGTAACGATAAAACAATATTTGCATTTAGGCGTAATTAAAAAAAATTAATCAACAAATGTACAGATAATTTAATATTAAATTCACAAATCTGCAATTAATTAAAAGTCCAATGTGTATCCAGTCACCCAACAATAATCACTTGCTGATAATCCAAAGTTCAATCACTAAACTATCTACCTACACCTAGTAAAAACACTTAAGAGTATTTTAGTAATTGTTCAAAGTGTAAACCATTACGCTCTAAATAGAGTCTAGCGCGTTTATTTAAATAGTGTTTCAATTTAACAAACACGACAGTGTCATTTCGCACTTCGTCGAAAGCTCGAGCTATTTGATTTTTTAAATCCACTAGGCTTCCAGCCTCCTCAACATAAACTCGACGTTTTATTTCACTCTACAAATAAAAGTCACATGGTGTCAGATCTGGTGACCTCAGTGACCACGGAACTGGGCCTCCACGACCAATCCAGTGATCGCCGTAAGTATTCCACGCGGCGTATTGACTAAGAATCGCCGTACGGCATCACGTGTACTGGACCTCGGATCACGTTATAAATAAATTATTTCTTATTGTATTTCAACTGGCTGTGTAATTCTGGCGGGTTCTTGGGCATGTGACGTCACTATGAATGTCCCGTAATCAAGTAACCGCTGAATAGCGGCTAGTATTGTCTATATACTTGGTATTCTTGGATTGTTTATCCCCATAGCGTGTAGGCGACGAAGACTTTGAAGTTGGTACATTCTTCCATCTTCTCGTAAACTGTCAGTGCTTAAAATGTAACATCGCACCATCTCGTAATACTCCCGAGAAGAATACATTTTCTATGTTAATGGCACAACACAAGGCGGGCGACTGTGGCACAGAGCACATGCACTTGTTTTGTGTACACGCTTCGGGAGGTTGCGCAATGTGTGAAGATGCGCTGGAGCGAAATAAGTCACCGGAAGGATGTCCGCGCGTGGCGAGGATACGCTGACGACTGGTGGCCCTTGGCCGGGGTAGCAGCATGGTGCGTGCAGTTTCTTGATTGACGCACTGAATTTGCCACGCTTTTTATTACTCATTGACTAGGAAACTATTTAACCTTCTAACTGCCAACCTGTTTTGGCCATGACTTCCCCAGGTGCCAAAGGCACCTATTGTTGGGTATCGTGAGGTAGCCGGCGGCCCTCATGGCACTTAAAAGGTTAGGGATGTTAAATGTTTTGACTCGCTCACCACACGACTTAGAAATTTATGTTAAAAAATAATGCTTTAAAAATTTTATAACGTACCAATTTTATTTCAAAAATGGTTTCTTTATATGATACCTATAGCCCACAAAAAATTTGTAAAGTATTCAAAAAGTCAGCTTGTGTAATATTACTAGGGAATAAAATCTTTATTTTATTACATTGCTAAATAAATCTTCAAATATAATTACGTTATTACATAACATTAAACTGACACGTAATCATTATTACATTTTATCATATTTTATCCTTTATCTAAAGCGATAAAACTAAATGCTATGCATATCTCTTAACCAAAATCATAAAATTACTACTCGATTATTATGAATTTTTTGTAATTAGATAATTAGCAGATATCTTATCTTTGATTTTGTCGGCAATACCTTCTATTTAACTTAAACTTTTTACTTTCTATTTAATTTACTAAATGTTTGCGTATATGACATACCTAAGATTAATATATAAACAAGTAATAATACATGTAAACAAATTTTTTTAAACGCATGTCAATTTGGTTACGTGTAAAAAAAAGGTTCGCATCTATGAAAGATGAGACGAGCATACATTTTTCACATGATAGTAAATAATTATGCTCATAATGATGTGGCAATCATTAGAACAAAATAAATAACACAATACAGGGCCGGTCGCCTCGAGACGTAAATTCTCATTACATTATTAAATTTACTAGCTACTGTGAACTTCAAACAGCAACAAAGTATTGTTGTACAGTATGGTTTAGCAGTAAAAATGGGCAATCAGATTGTATATTTTAAGCCCTCTTACACCAGTGACAGATGATTAATCACAAAAAATTGAAGAATTAAATATTTTTTAAAAGAATTTTTGCCTCCATTAATAATTATTTATTTAATTTTTCTTACCTTAGTAGACATCTAGATACTTTTATAAATATGTTATATATATTCATGTGTTTAATTGGATTTTATTTATTGACCATCACTTTGTTATTTATGTAAAATGATACACACCGGTAAGCTTCAGGATCAAAGTCAATAGTTTCATAAAGTTGCTTCTCATTCTCAGTTAAGGGAGCCACAGACTTGTAAATATCTGTTATCAAAATCTTCCCGTCTTTGTCGACTAATTCATTCATGAGATATATAAGGTCTGTCATAGCTTAAAATCACAAAAAAAACTGTTATTAATGTTTAAGGTTAAAAATGTTCATTAATTCTCTAAAGATTACAATAAAATCATTTTTGGGAAATAAAATATTTAAAAAAAATTTATATATAGAAAACATTAATTACCTTCATGGACTGTTCCTCCAAATACCCCACTATGAAGGTCATTTTTAGCACACTCTACTTCTAAGAAATAATAACTAATGCCTCTTAGTCCATATGTAATACAGGGTTTAGTAGTACCTAACCAATAGTTATCAGAAATGCACACATAATCAACATCATTAAAGAACCCTTCCGGTTTCAGGTGCTCCATAAGCAATTCATCTAAACCTTCTGAACCAGATTCTTCCATGCACTCAAAAACAAATTTTAAATTAACAGGCAGCTGCAAGTAGTAAAAAATCAATTAATAACATAAAATAGAAAGAGAGAGATTTAGACCAAGTAAGGAAAACATTTTATTACTCATAGAATTTTTGTACCTCTTCACCTACACCCTTATATGCGTTTATAGCATGTAACCACCCAAGCACTGGCCCTTTGTCATCAGTAGCACCACGACCAAATAATTTTCCATCCCTCTCTTGCAGCTGAAATGGGTCTGAATCCCACCCATCTGATTTTAAAGCAGGTTGTACATCTAAGTGGCCATAGATACACACTGTATTCTTTTTGGGATTCTAAGGAAAACATTAAATAAAATGTTTACATAATTACCAAAAAAGTTTACCATTAAAAGTAAACATACATTAACAAAAACATGTCTTTCAAAGTTATCTAACTGTTGATAGAATCCATGTTATATTCTAAAATATCCAAAATCAAAGAATAAGATAGCTACATAAACAAATTCATTAATATAAGAGATTAGTATAGTAATAAGAGAGTAGTACAGTAGCAGAATATAATACAGATTCATTCATGTTTAAGTATAACTTCTTAAGCTAGCTATCATTTTGTAGAATATCAGTCAATGGACATTAAAAAATTTAAATAGTAAATGTTATAAATGTTTGGTAATTCTATAAGCAAATAAAAATATAACTAAATTTATGAAGCTGCTTATGTGGCACAAAGTATTAGAAATAAGTTTATTTGTTACCTCTAAATTTACTTAGTATGCAAAAAAATTAAAAGCAGAGATAAATTAATGTTTTACTCATTCAAAGTATCTTTTATGCACCCTTTTAGTATCATACTTTGTGATAAATAAAAAAACTTTCCTCAGAATTGTACTAGATCATTGAACTGCACATATGAGTCACAATTTATTGCATCAGTAAAATAAAAAAAAATGTTATACATAATCCACACATGCATAATTGAAACTATGTAATACTTACATTACCTAAAGATCCAATTAGTACATGAGGTAATTCAACTTCAATACCGTCTATTGTTTGAAAGCCTACATTCCTAAGTTCTGTACTTGCTCCAACTTCCTTTAATTTTTCTTGCATCCACTTTACCATACGTACGCAATCATCTCGATATTTTATATCACAAGATACTGAAGGAATAGCAACTGCTTCTTTAAGAAGAAGTTTATATGAATCTACATTTTGATCTACAAATTGAAAAATTTGCGGTAACGTTTTACTCGTCATTATTTTCGGAATCTGTTTCAAAGTTGTGGAATAAAATAAATACGAAAAATGAGATAGGCGGAATTTAAGAGCAATTAACGTTCCTCTACCACACGACAAACTCAACAAACTGGCCGCGCGAGAAGCAGTTAATGTTGTTTTAATCAACATATTTTATGTCCATTGGTTAAAAGATAGTGATGTTCAATACGATTCAACTATCGATTGAACAAATATTTCGTTAACTATTGACACTTGCTGAGACTTCATTGTACAACAATATTATTGAAATTCATTATTTGCAAGAATTACTCAATAGTTATGATTGGTTAACATGAAACGTGCACAAAATCAACTTTATAATTCTTTTTGCATAACGTAAATAATTCGCTACGGTTCACAATGGCTCGGTGATTCCGACTTGAAAAGTGATATGTCATTTAAAAAAAAACCACTGGTAATACTAGCATTTTATTACATACATATTTTCGGATGATGTTAGCGCTGACCCATCTTTTATGACGTCTACAGCTCATCTGATACTGGGCACGCCGACCACGGGGCCCACGGCCTGATAGCATTTTATTGAACCGGCTAGTCTATGTTCAGGAATTCCAAATTTAGGTTAATATTAAAATTGGAATTTGAAAGATAGACAAAAATTCGCAAGTCTTTTAAAAGTTTTGAAATGTTTATTCCCGGATTTTAATATTACTTATCGCATTTTCTTGCCATGTCATTTGTTTATGTACCTTTTATAACAATAATAGTTTTTTTTTCAGTGATATATAGGGAATAGACAAACAGTTACACACATTTTTATAATTGTGTTGTACGTTGTTCAACTCTCTGTAATTATTAAATATTTCTTACAATAGTTTATGTTAGTTCTTATCTGCCTGACGGTGGGTCAACGGCTAAGTTGTAAAATCGTAAAATTATTCCTTTGCATTTAACTTAGAAAGTCCATGCACCACTGTGTAAATCTTATTGTTTTATTCTAAATAATTATTAATATGTAACACAATATAGCTCTAAGTATGGTCTATCATCATCATCAGCCAATAAACGCTCACAGTTGGACATAGTCCTGATCTTCACTCTGATTGGTCCTGCGCTATCTGCATCGAGCGGATTTCCACAACTTTCAATACATCGTCGGTCAACTTTGCGGTAGCCGTCTAGCACTACGTTTACCGGTACGCGGCTACCTTTCTAGTCCCTTACTGCCGCATCGGCCGTCTGTCCTTCGAGCAATGTGTGTAATATGTTCTATGTAACTCTCTAAATATGTACTACAGTTTTACAGAGTTCGATAAAATATGTAGTAAGTAAAAAACACAACTAGATTATAAGTTTAGTAATTTAAGTTTATTCGCTATATCATTATAAATTATAGTGAACAATAAAGATTTTATCTATGAATGTTTATTAACACTAATCAAAAATCAATACATTTAGTCTGTTAGGTGCCCGTACACGTCCTCAAGAAGCGAAGACTCGATTCAATGAGCCTAAGTTTCCATAGAATGAAAACATCTTGGAAAAGTGACAACTTCCAGGAACTATTATGCACATGTGATCTCCAATGATTCTCATTTGGATGGTGTAATAGACAACTGACCTTGACTCTCCTTTTCAGAGAAGGTTAGGTTCCAGTAATAGAAAGGCTGTTTATTTACCTACATGAACAAAGTCCATGTTCGGCATTATTTTCAGCACGTGTAATGTTTTATAATAACGCACACAGAACATGGATATATAAATAAAATTGCCACATTTAAAAAAAACTACAACATTAAACTATTTGTAAATAATTAATTACAAATGAAATGTCTAATAGTAATAATTTAAAATAAATTATCTGTTGAAAGATGATAATGTTTATTAACATAACAAATTGTTTTTGATACAAATACAAAAAAATTTAAAAGGCGAAGGTCAGCTAATTAACAAAAAGAACGTTTCATAATGGTTTTTTATATTTATGAGAATGTCATTATTAAGAAAGTTAATAAATAAGTTACAATGAAATGTGAACAATAGGAAAAATAAACAAATTACATGATTAATTTTTATGCTAAGAAAATATTAGAATGCAGAACTTCTCACTCATCACTACGTCTTAACAGTTAACAGTCCGAAGTATTCTGAAAACAAGAAAAAAATTGATTAATCGAATTAAATATCCATATTAATTTAAATTAAAATTAAATAATTAATTTAAAATTAAATATTCATATTAATTAAATATCTTTGTGAAGAATTTTGCATATAATGCTTCAAGTTCAAATTAGTACGTAAGCTGTTAATTTGTAAAACTTGCTTCCACAAGATATTCAGAACCAACAAGTAAGCCGTAGTCGTACAGCATCAACAAATAAATTCTTAAATTTCTTTATCTCCAAAGAGTGAATTTTGGTATTCTTACAACACATTTATTTATTGATGCTCAGCTTTCACCTCTCCCACCTTACTTTATCTATATATTTCAGCTGGCGGAGTATAGATCGGTGAGCTCTGGGACCGTCGAAGCTTTCACGGTCGTAATAGTGGCAGAAGGCGCCGACTTCTCACCAAAAAAAAAAAGCAAGCACCCACGGTACTCAAGCTAACCTCACCTGCTCTTGGTGCACCCTGCTAATCAACAATAGGTGGCCCGGCTGTCTTCCAACCCGCAATCAGGCAGCATTGTGGGAGATGTCCCAAATCTCCCCATTATTGGGGGTGGCTTATGTCCAGCAGTGGACATCAATCGTCTGATGATGATATTATATTATTTAATAACGTACACATTTTTAAATTTCGTGTAACATATTCCAAGCAAGTTAAAAATGTGTACATTATTAAGTTAGTTAAGTTACCTAGATTAACCGCCCAACCAGAATATTGAACTAGTGTACACTTTTTTTTAACACGGGGGAATCCTTTTACGGACGTTCCGCCGGTGCCCTGGGTGGGCCCGGAGGGGTGTGTGGGACTCGGCCTGGGCGG
>DWLS01006063.1:0-12016 GCA_018246255.1 Pachliopta kotzebuea | reverse complement strand
CCCCTACCCACTAAACCTACCGCGAAAGCCATCAACCGTTATGAATGGGATGCCCCGGATCTGTCAGCGACAGGGCAAACTATCTACCACCTTGATATTTTAAGGAGATTGAATAGAGTTCGAATGTTGACGTTGTCAAAACAACATTCGAGAACGTAAGATGGTGCAGCCGGTAGGATTTAATAAATAATGGAAAATATAAGTAATTGTTGATGACACCTCATAGAACTCGTTTAAGTAAAATGGAAGGAATTTTGTCACCCCCCGAGCCTTTTTTCGAATAGGGCCTTGAATATGAAAATTTGAGTCAGAAATGGACAAAATGGCGGAAGAGGTATGAAATCTATGCAAAGGCTTATGAATAAAATAAGATAGCTGGGCAGCGACTTCGAAAAAGTCGACGTGGAAGAAATATTAAAGAAAAAACCCTAGTGTTCTTAGTTATATTCTTGCAAATAACTTTTTCTGTTTCTGTTGGGAAAATAAGTAGTAATGTTTTATTCTTATGTTATGTTTTGTCTATTGTTAATTATTGCCTTTAATGTAGTTCTTTAAGTTTTCTTAAAAAGGATGTAAAGAAATTGAATAGAGTTCAAATGTTGACATTGACAAGACAACATTCGAGAACTAACGTGACAGATATTACAAATCCGCCGTCATAAACAGTATTGCTGTGTTCCAGATGTCAACTTATGAATGCCAGAACAATTGTAGACGAGTACTGTTCACACTCGGGGTCTAGTGTTAGTTTTGCAGATATTACTAAGTGGATAATAATTGTAACATACCTAGGTCGACGGTAAAATTGCACTTAAGAGAGGGTTGATGTGCATGCACGCTGTGCGCAGAAGATAAATGCGCATGCGCGTGCACGTGTGAGTGTTCGTCCGTGTCACGACGCGAACGCCGCGTGCGTCCTCGCCCAGCGGCAGAACTCTCCGACGCTTTGCGGGAGCGGCTCGCTGTAATAGATGTATTGATATAAAGCCTATCACGGTAGCGTTAAGCAGTTTATGATGATTCAGACTTCAATCAAGCAGAGCAGCGGTGCATCGCACAATGCTATGGCCAATGAAATGGAATTAGGAAAAAGATTTTTGCAAGATAGTTTTAACAGGCATCCGGTTAAGGGTATGAGTGAGATATTTATTGGAACAAATATACCGTCATATTTGAAAGGAAATATAAGTATTTTTGTTCGAGATTATTTTAGTCAATTAATCAAAAACATGAAACTTCTAGCACAATTTTTTTTTTGAAAAATTTATTATAAAGCACGTGTTTTAATGTTTTAGTTGAAAACTACAAACGGTGTGGTTTCTCCATGTCCATATGAGCAGGGGAACCGTGACCGTGGGCGTCGTCATCGTCTTCCTTCCGTTCTGATGGACTGTCGCGTTCTGATATTCGTCGCTCTCTGCACAAAAAAGTTAGTAAAACTTAAATTTACTTTACACTAGGTTAAAAAAACTGTTAATTTGATAGAATATTTCTTTCGATTGTGATAACAATTTGATATATGACTTATCATATCGTACATACATACAAGAACATTCAGTCTGAATGGACATAATATACATTTGATTGTAAGGATGTTACCGTTGCGGCGATAAGTCGAGGCTGCTGTCGGGCGTGGTGGGCGGTGTATTGTCAAGGAGCGCGTGACGTCGCGCCCAGCCCGCGGGCGCCACGCCCCCCGCCTCCACTGCTGCAACGCCTGCCGCAGCCACACCAGCCACACCCACTTCTCGAGACCCGCTCGCGTTACTACGCTCTTCAACTGAAAGACATTCAATTTCCATGTTGATAAGTGATAATATTCTAAGACATAAATATAATTTTTTTTGCAATGCTCTAACAAGGTATTTTTACGCCCTCTCCCCCCACCTTCTTCTCATCATGTCGTGGCAGAGAGACTTAGTAGCCGTGGCTTGGTCACCCACGATGAAGCTAAGATGAACCTATCGGCTGGCCAATGAGGCTACTCTAAATGAGGTCGAGCAGCTCACTTCGGACGTGGGCTGGTGAGATGGAGGCGGAGAGAGAAAAGTGTCGGTATTCATCGCTCTCCCTCTGTGGCCGTATAATGGTTGACGGCGGAGCCCAAGACCAGATCTGTCGTATGCACTCTGAGTGACTTATTCGGGGAGTTCTGTTGCACAGGTGAGAATTAGAAGCAGAGACGAGGGTCGGCTTGAGCTCGCCCGTTTAGAGAAGGAAAGGGGTAGAATTTCTCTCTCGAGGTAGAGCAGCGGGGTCGTGGAGGTGTACGAAAGCGATGTCCACGCCAAATGGTTCTATGCCGTCTACATCTGGCGGCTTTCCGCAACGTTCACTAGGTCGTCGATTAACTTTGTGAGGGGCCTTCTAGCACTGCGGTTACCGCTACGCTTCCGCCATTCGAAGACCCTTCTACCCCATTGGTCGTCAATCCTTCGAGCGACGTATTTTGCCCATTGCCACATAAAGTTAGCAATCTTTTGGGCCGACCTTAATTCTCCCGTGGACCTCCTCATTTTTGATTCGATCACACAGTGAAACACCGAGCATAGCTCTTTCTTGCTTTCTGTGTAACTTTGAGCTTATTCACGAGGCCCATTGTAAGAAGCCATGAATCGGTATACTATCATCACAGTTTCAACATTAGTCACTATAACATCAGTGGTGTAATGTAACTGTCAACATATAAAAGATGAAATATTCATGGCAAGCACATTTTAAACTCGACAACTTCATTGACTCTTAACAGAATTAGAAGTAATTGAAGACTGAATGTAGACAAAAATAAACAAGAACCTTTGGAATGAGAATGGTGTGGAGGCGCGCAGGCAAACGGTAATGTATGCTTGTGTCGCGGAGGTGCGGGCTCGGCGTCAGGCGCGGGTGATCCGGGGATTGTCTCTTCGCACAATAACAGAGATATATTGCTGTCCTCCTCTGCAGCAACCGCACAAGTGACTGCTGCAGTTGTTGCAGTGCTGGCAATCTGCCGTCCGCTGCCCGCTACCACTACGCTTGCACCTTGGAGGAAAACAGAAAATAAAGAGCTAAACGATAATAATTATACTTCAATTACTGTGACAGTACATATCTAGTAGAATTACTAGGGTGATGAAATATTTTATGACGACAAGCACAATATGTACCTAAATAGAGGCATCGCCGTGCATCAGGTGAATATCCTGTTTGTCGTCGCTACATTGAATAAAAAAAGAATTGACAAGAATTTTAAACCACACTTTTAAGAAAGAAAATTATACACTTAAAATATTTGTACGTATATTTTTATCATATTTTTAATTGATGACAAATAAGTATCCTGTCTGAAATGTTGATAATTCAGTATAGGTGAGTAACTAGTTAATTTATACGCACTGTGTTTCCTCTCGTTCTTGCAAGCATCTTCAAGCATAAGTAGAGACTCGCCAGCGCTCCATTCACCAGGCGATTTGCCCGCGTGCAACGCCCGTGCACCAGACACTTCGCTACTGCCACTGTTGCCCCATTCGTCCATCGACACTTTGTCGATTATTAGCCTGAAAACGAAAATAAATATTGTTTCAGATTTTTGTTAATAGACTATTAATCTCTGGTTCCTAACCTTGTCTACCCTCATACTTTTGGTAAGATGAGAAGCCATGAAAGATTTCTACCTACTAAAATTGTTTAGGTGATAATTGTGTTGCAAAGGCCCTGTATCAGTGGCTCTCTGCAATACGCCTACGCATGTCTCAGGGCAACAAAGGGTTACTTTAACATATTAGTATCACATTTGACCTTTAAGTGTTTTATATTATATTGGTGCAAAAAAAATACCTTCTATCTGAATCATCAGAGTCACTAGTTTCACTCCTCTCTCCGGGTGGAAAAGGAGGGAGAGGAATGTTGGCGGCAGCTTGGTTAATTTGACTGGAAAGTTTTTGTATAGTATCGCTGAGGACTTTATTGTTTTTGCCAGGTGCACTGAGTGGTAGTTCCGCGACACTTTTACGCCTCTCCAAGATGTTAAGTGGACTTTGCAACCGCGGCGGTGTAGGTTCCTTGTTTCTAATTTTCTTTAAATCAGACAGATTTAAATCAATAAAGTTAGAAGGTTCTCCAAATACAGAATCTGTTATAGGAAGCGGACTAATTTTCTTCATTGGTTCGATCTTGGTTATTGGTTTTAGAGGTTCTAGTTTGGACAGAGGTTTAATTTCTGGAGATTTAGGTGGCGGTTTATTGTCTTCTTTGAGCATTAAAATATTTTTGTTTGGTGTTAATGGTCTGTCAGACGATTCTAAAGGAGGAGGAGACATCGATAATCTTTTAGCGCTATTTATAGCTTTGAGAAGCTTTTCAGCAATTTTAGGTCCTTCAGATTGTAATAAAAAGCCAGGCGGTGGTTCCGGAAGAACGTCGATGCGTGCTGGACTGTCTGGTTCCGATTTATCTTCTTCTGTATCTATGAGAGGACTAGATGGTGGCTCTAACTTGGAAATAACAGGCTCTGTTTCTAATTTTTCAATTATTAATTTCATGTTTTGCTTCTCTTTTGGTTCATTGGCAGGCAAAGGAATCGAGTGCAACTGAATTTGTTCTTCATTAATAAGAGGGATTGTATTATTTGTTTCTTCATTAACTTCAGTAGTAACTGTAGCCACAAATTTTTCAGGAATAACTTCTAAGTGATTGGTAAGAGGAGATTCCAATTTAATTTGGAGAGGAGGAGTTTTAGGTGGTATAGGAATATCTAAAATTTGTTGTTCAGTAAGAACGATAACAACTTCTTTATCTGGTTCAACATCTTGTATTTCTTCTTTGATTGGTTCAGGTACTTCCGTTATTTCAAGAATCGGTACTTCAGAACTTGGTTCACTTTCTTCTTTTATTTCCTCGTTTTCGTCCTCCGAGGACTGCTCATCATCAGCTGGGCTATCAGGGGAATCATCTATCAACTCTCTTAACTTATTGACTTTACTCTTTTTAGAATAAGTTTCTTGATTCTTAGCGGGAGTAAATCCTTCAAAAATTGGACCTGAACTACCTTCACCTGGGCATGAATCATCGTCAAGTGAGAAGAGACCATCTTTAGAATCTTCTTCAAGACTCCGTCGTCCCGCTATGTCTCTAGTCGCACCGAAGTCTCTGAAAGGGGATAGAGATGGGGACCTTATTGAGGAAGTTCTCGGACGTAAAGGATCTTCAGATATTTCTTCACTTAAAGATTTTGATAATGTTGACGTATACTTGCTTGGTGAAATGTCGTCGAATATACGATGTGTACGTTTCTTTTTCTCATCGTGAAGTTCGATTTCGAATGGTTCTGGTTCTTTGAATTCATATACATCTTCAGGTTGTTTTTCAGGTTGCGGTGGTTCAGGGGCTTGAATGGTTATTTGAATGGGACTTGTAATTTTATCTTTCTGGGTTTCTTTTTTGATGACTTCTTCTGTATCCTGTTTTACGGTGTGTAGTCCTTTCAGCTCAGATCGAATTTCATTAAGATCAAAGTCTCTTCCTTGATGCTGATGACCAGTTACATTAATTCGAGATTTTTTAGCAGGAGAAACTGTTGACGGTGTTGAGATCGCTCTTGCAGGTCTCTTACGAGGTTTACTTGAACCACTGCTATCACTAGATTTTGTTTCTTTGGGCCTGGGTGTACCTGAAACGTAAAAAAGCGTTAGTTATCAATTAACCTGTATATACATTGTGAAAACTTTGTGTACAACACTTACTTTTAGTGCTAGTTTTATCGTCAGTTTTTATGGATGGAGGTTTAATATCGTCATCGCTGTCTGAATCGCTATCAGTGTCAGATCGCGCTGATGATTCTGTAACAGAGGTATCTATTGTTTACTTTATATAATATATATTAATGAATAAAAACATCGGTATGGTTAAACCAAAATGTTTATTTTCCTACCTTCTGTTCTTTTAGTTCTTGCTCGTCGGCTTAGACTTGTGTTCTGAAATTTTAATATTAAAAAATATATTCGTAAAATGTTAATATTTGATTTAATAAATCTTACATATGTTATTTCCAGCACAATATAGATTAAACCTTTTGTAATACAAGTATTTTCAATCTACGAGGGCAGACAAAATATAGTACTGAGAAGAAAAATTTAAGCCAATGATTCTAACATATATAACATAGCACATACAAAACCTAACATAACATACAAACTGTAATTGTAACAATATGGGAGGAAATAAGGTATTTTTACATTGCAATAAATATCCAAATTATTAAAGCAGGGATAGGTTTGAAAGTCGTACGCGTTGTAAATCTCGAAAATGCGCTGGTCCGAGTCCCGAACAAAGGTAACATTAAGTAGGCTTTTTTTATTACTATTACTTCTGAGTAAATTAAAGCGTGAAAAACGACTAAATGTGAAACCACTGCACTTACTTTTTTGTTGCGCGCATCGTGCTGGGTGACGTTGAGCGCAATGCGCTGCGGCTTGATCCACTCGTCATAGCGCGTGTTCCAGCCCGTGTAGTGCACGCGGAGCATGCCCCCGGAAGATATCTCAATAACCTTCGCCTCGTATGTAACCTGTATTATCGTGTATTACTTTATGGTATATTCTGAATACCTTTGCAGAGGTTAAATGTTTGCTATGTATCACTGAGGTTTTCGATTTGATTCCAGGGTAACATGTTATGGAGTTTTGTTGGTAGGAAGGTCTTTACGAATCCGCCTACTTAGCTATAATAATTATATTGTAAATGAGCCGACAATACATCACTACTGAGTTTAGATTGTTCATATATGAGTTAGGAATTATGTTCTTAAGATGCTTGCCCCGTGTAATTGCTATTTAACTTTACGGGAAAATTATTTATTAGCCTATTGATGATAAAAAAAAGCTGGAATTGAAGTTGATGATGACAGTATGTCCAAAATATTCTGTCTTTAAATATTTTAATGGTTGTTTGATAAAACTCTACCTTTGACTCTGATTGTGTAGGCCCGTAATAAACTTTTAGTTTATCGCCAACCTGCGCCTTTACATTGGCGCCTCCGGATCGAGTAGACTCACTCATTGATGGTCTGCAAAATGGAATATGTAATTTATTTTATGACCGTATATTAACTATACCAATGTTACACGAAAAAATGTTACAAGTACTTAGTATATAAATTACATATTTAAGTATATATATATAATTTAATTTATTAAATGACTTACTCGGTACTCTTTCTCTTACGAGGTCTCTTGCTACTGTTTGAGGCGATAGTGTTGCCACTGCTTGCTGAATTTGCACTCTGGCTGCGCCGACTTTGCATTTTTTTCGTTGGACCGCATCTGCTGTAAATAAAATATTTATTATTATTTACTGTAACATTAATCTTAACTGTTTTTGTAAATTTTTGTATTACTTTTTATTTTCTATTAAATCTTTTGTCGAAGTTAGAACAAATACATGTGTAATTAATACCTGGATGCCCGGCCTGAACTATCGCTGTCAGTAGATGCGTGCGGTCTGCGCGATGCACGAGGTGTGCCCGTACTCGCGCCTTCGCACACTGAAAATTCCCGTTTTGATTCAGATATGTACATACCTTGGTTTTATATATTTATCGCTACCACATATATATTAATACATATATTTTCAACACGGTGGAACAAGTATATTACGTTATCTATCAAGAATTTTTTTACACATCAGACCTGTGGTGTAGGATGTTTACACCATATTTGACTTTTCTCCATGATACATGGGATGTTAAATCATTTTGGTTAACTCAGTTTCATTAATAATTAAAGTAATGTTTGGAAATTATTACAGTGAACAATTTTAAACCCATGCCTGCAAGTAGCTGTGAAACTTGTTTTCTAGTTTACACCATTATTTTTAAAATTGTCAATAATTTTTTTGATCCTCACTAGCTGACCTCATCTGCTGACATTCCTCAAAGATCTCAGTTAATCAGTCTTACGCTGCCACAATTAAGGGCTTCTTCCTGTCCTTCAACAAATCATTGGTCTACCTTATGTGGGGACTACCTTGCAACAATACATCTGGTTTCGAGGACATTATTGCCCTTTGGACTGTCGTCAGTCCTTTAATTAATTTATATTGAGGTCAAGTGTTAGCCCATTATACATAACAAAAAGTGCACGGTAATAAACTAGCATATCACTATAATCACTTGCAAATTAAATACAAAGAAAAAAACTAACTTTTCGACAAGAATGGTCTTCTTTTAGGCGTCCGCTTTTCGTGAGTGTCCGCTTTGGCGACCGAGTGACTCCGCGTCTTCGACTGCGAGCGACGCTTAACCACGCTCTTCTCATCACTGGTGCTGGTTGAAGAGCCCTTGTCTTTTTCTTTATCCTTTTCTTTGTCCTTTTCCTTTTCTTTTTCCTTTTCCTTATCTTTTTCTTTCTCTTTCTCTTTTTCCTTTTCTTTTTCAACCCTTAAAAAATATCAATAAAATAAGAAACCGCTAGAAGCAAGCAATCGTTAGGGCAGAAATATTCGGAGCACGCCTATATTCAGCAGTGAATATCTAGCAGCTAATGATGTAATGAGGATATCTCTGAATATTCAAACCAAAAATATATATTAATTATTACTTATATTTTTTCCCATTTATTTATAATGAAATACAACTAATACATTGACTTTACTTGGGCGCAGTAGCTATTAGTGGTTGATTATCGGCACTATCTTCCTCGTCGCTGGCGCCCACCTTCTCTTTCAATTTTTCTATCTTCTCCACTTTATCATCTTTTTCACTCTTATCGCTTTTCTCTGTTTCACTTTTGTCCGATTCTTTTTCTTTGCCGCGCTACATCATAATAAGTAAATATTAGTATAACATATAGAGATTATTTTTAAATAAGTAAAAGTTCTATGTATATTAGCAATTTATATTGTGTTAATAAAAATAAATCAGTCATCATAGAAATCTGCAATATTTTTTGGATGTATTTTTATTTTTGTTCAATTTTATAGCTCACATCAAGAAGAATATAAAATTCGACTTAAACAAAAAAAGTTATCGAACTATTGATGGAAAGAAACCACGATTGTGATGTGAAAACTATATTGGTTGGCATGAAAACAGTTTTTAAGAAAATTACAAGAATTTTGCTAAAATAATTAATATCCTATAAGGCCCGAGTAGTCGAGTGAAACTGTAAAAATAATATTTTTATACATTTTTTTTTACTATTCTTAATTTATTTAAGTAAAAAAATATATGTTGTAAACAAAAGTGCACTTACCTGTGCAGGTGTTCCGGTGGGTGTTGAGGAAGCGGAAGAGGAGGTGGGTGGGTGTTTGTCGCGGTCGCGTATCAGAGAACGGCCAGCAGGCGGCGTGCGCGCGCCTCGCGGATGCGCTACCAGCGTCACACCCAACTTGCGGTAAAAGTCCTCGAAGCTATGCAAAAACCTAACACACGCCGATGATTTAATTAATAAACAATAAATTACAGTATTGACCAGCATCTAAATGGAATTATTTGTATATAAATGCCTGCACATGCAATATGATGTCATTGCTTAGTGTCACAGAATAGGATTTTATGGGGACGCCTAGATAACGATAGAATATTGCAGAATTTTTACTGTTCAATTTAGGTATTTAAGTATCATAATGGATAACTCTTTAATCCCAACAAGTTTATTTATCTATCAAGACAATTTTGTAGCAGCCTTTCGTTGTAATTTATAAACAATTTAATGTTATTTCATAATGATAAAAGGTTTATTATATTAATGATCAACATGTACTTTTAGTCATAGGCTTTTTTTACATACATAGAATGAAAGGCTCTGAGTGAAGGTGGATACAAGACTGTTTTAGAGAGATAGTGGATTTATGACAACACAACATGTAAACAATATAACAAGTTACAATAATAACAAATTACAGTTATGTGTAAACTGCTATTTCATGATTTATCATTGTCTTTTCAGTGTATTATGTTATTGCCTATTTTAATATTACTTTTCCCGCTTATTTTAATTCCAATTAATCAAAGACTATCTACAATTCACATACACATCCATGTTTTTAAATCATTTTTTTAATTAAATTTATATTTGCACTGACTGTTTGTAAGTATATTAATATTTTTTTATGGTATATGGTATATGCTCCCAGAGCATACTGCCAAAGTTCATTTATCAGTTATTGTAGACTCATATATAAGTAAAAACTAATGCCACTTACTTTTTATAGGCTTGTTTACAAAGGTTTGTTATGCTTGTGGTCACTGGATGGAAGCCCATTTTGTCAGCGATTGTCTTCCATTGGTTTTGGTTTGTTACACGGTTGTAGCCACCCAACTTCTGAACAACCTGATAATAATTTTTTTTTACAGTTATTCGTTTAAACGCTTATTTTATCTACCTATCTAAAGTAAATAAAGAAATTATTTATTTTGGTTAGTCCTTAAGAATTGGGTTTTTACAGTCACAATTAACCACATATTTTTTGTTTTAAGTGATGATGAGGCCATGAATGGTAAAGTGTGGTAGAATTCTTTGGACCATCCTTATTTATACGACAATGTCCGTCCGTCTGTCCGTCAAGAATTTTCAATCTCGAAAACTAAAAGGGGTAGGAGGCTGATTTTGACAGATTTTGCTTAGATAAGATCAGAGCTGTTGAAATTTTGTTGCTATGTAGTCAGGTTCCCAAGTTGTAGGTGCCCAAAGTTTCAGAGTTTTGTATGGGCCATTTGTACATATTAACAGCCAGAACAACAAAGCTGTTATGACACTAGGTTTACTATAAGAGGGTGGGCTAGTCTGGCGGGTTCAAACAAAACTTGAAACCATCCACAATATTTGGTCCGAGACCAACCAGTTTTATTACATAATTTATTCTCTGTGAAGGAAGTTTTAATTACTAATAACACTTATCAAATTAACATTTAGATAATGACAATATTTTTAAAATAAATAATTTAAAGAGTAATATAAAAATAGCTTACACGAAATAGTCTATATAAATCTATATCTCGATTAGCAATTGTAGGATTCCTATTAAGGGGGGTCCCTCTGTCATCCATAAACTTGTACAACTGTGCCACAAAATGATCTTTCTCCTCACGCGGTTCATCATCGGAGCTCTGTAATTTAATAATAATAATAATATATAACATTTACTTTTGTGATATTTCTGTAAAAGGTAATGTAATGTATATCAAAGGATACTTTTATCTACAATTGGGGTTGACTTAAATTTGCACTATAATCCCCTCGGTAGACATTTTTAGTATTTGGAGAGGTTATAGGATTTTCTTTGATAGACTGATCGCTCGATTTCGACGACCGATATGTTCTTACAGAAATTGCGCCAAACAACACAGTGTAAATCAATTTAAAGAAGACTAAGGAAAGTCAAAGATACATTCATTAAATTTCAATTCAATGTATTTTGGAAAATGATGATTTGCTTACATCATCAGAAGTGTTCCTTGGTTCATTGAAGAGTGTATCGCGGTCCCAGTGCGGTGGCAGTACGGCGTTGTTAAGATACTGCAAGGCGGCTTCTACACCCGCCCATTCTAGAGGTGCACTGCCTTTACGGAATTCGCGGGCTTCTTTTTTGGGCACTGTATAGCTTTCAATTATAAAATTTTTAATTATTGTTAATTTTTAAATGAACCATAAAAATTCATTCAGATTCAAATTCAATTTTAAATTCTTTCAGTTGAAGTTTACAATGTTCTTGCCTATAAAACATAGCATTGTTGACAAATATTTGAGTTTCTTCAATGCTTACTGGCGTGTTCCTTATCACATGATTATTTTCTTATATTATATAATAATATTCGTGGTCACTCTACCACCCGCCATTAATTTTGCTCTCACTTCTAAATATTCTCTCAGGGTTGATTGGTAGAGAATGCCTCAAGGCATTAAGTCCACCCATTGTAATGTTTTGGGGTTCAATAGTTTTTTTATGTAAATAAGTTATTTTCTTTTTAACACGTTAAACGCCGATAGAAAAAATTAAAAATCGTAAAAATACTTTTGGTCGTAATTTGTTTATTATGTTA
>DWLS01006062.1:0-12017 GCA_018246255.1 Pachliopta kotzebuea | reverse complement strand
ACAATAAATAAATTAAAAATTAAATTAAAAAAATAAGAGAACATCCGCCGCCGCGGCCCAACAAAATGTCCGCCCACGCCTGTAACAAGATGGCGGTGTGAAATAGCGCGCGAACGGCGGCTCGCTGTTGCCGCGTAAAAAATAACGAGCGCTGCTTTGTTTTTTTTTATGTGCCAATTACGGTTTCCGTGTTGCCAATTACCGTTTAGGGTGTTGTTTAGTGTGGGGAGGGGGGGGGGTTTGTTTTGTGCCTGCTTTACAATCGCTTGATTTTCGCGGTCGAGTTCACGTTACCGGTAATTGGGTGATTTGAATGTCGCCAGTTTCAAGTTAGTTTATGTTACTGGTAATTGGATGATTTGAATGTCACCATGTTTTAAATAGACCCCTGTTACCACTGAAGGCGAGGCCCTCCCAAAAGGATATAGCCGTGGTAATTCTTTTTTTTTTTATTGCCCTTTTAGGACTTCTTAAGGGGTAAAGTAAAGGTTAAGGGCTAGAGATCAGATCCAACGAATTGTAGACCCATCGCTATAACCTCTCTTCTCTCAAAGGTAATGAAGCATATAATTAATCAGCTCACTGCTCCTGACATATGGAAAGCAGAAGAAAAGAAAGAAGATACGGAAGAGCAGGATGTAATCAGCTACCAACAGTACGGTTTCCGTAGCAGTCGATCTGCTGATGACCTTGAATCTCACACACCGTTGGTCACCAGCAATTGAGAGTTAAGGCATTGGCCTTCGGGCTTGATTTAGCGAAAGCGTTCTATCAGGTCTGGCACCGCAGTCTTCTTTCGAAGCTCCCATATCACGGACTTTCCGGGAGCTTATGTCAATGGATCGCTAGCTTTACATCCGGCAGATGCATAAAAGCCGTGGTGGACGGTAATTGCTTAGATTGCAAGGAAATCAATTCTGGTGTCCCACAAGGTTCGATGTTGTCGCCGGCACTGTTTCTGCTGCATATCAATAACATGCTATCCATAGACGGAATTAATTGTTACGCGGATGACAGTACTGGCGACGCTCTTTACGCGGGTCCCTAATTTTAGCAACTTTGTCCGAGAATGTCAAGAAAAACTTGTGTCCGAAATCTAAATTATTGTCGCGACGCCATCTATTGATGAGTAGCGAAATTCATACCTGAAGAATAATCGAGCTGTTTCCAGAATATTCGATCGAGCGAAAATGACGTTAGCGGAAAGAGGTCTGTATTATTCGAAACAGCATCGAGAATGTTCGATTATGAAATTTATGTAATTCGGATTATCGAGAAAATTCTGGAATAAAATGACGAATGAATAACGAAAGGAAGATCGAAATTCGGTGTATATAAGGGGAGTCTTACGGTGGAGAGGGAGCTGCGAAAAAGAAGTCCTAAGCGATTTACGAAGGAGATTAAGTGACAGTGGTGTTCTGTAAAGTGCTCAGATGTTAGTGAATATGTGTTTGCGTGTATCGTGAAGTGTTAAAGGAAAATTGTGATTTCAACGATTCCCTGTTTCTGTGAGTCGTGAATAAATTAACGCAGAAATTTCCAAAGTGTTTTGACTCTATCCTCCACGCTCGTAACATTATACTTGATCGAATTTCCAATGGGAATCCTAAACCATGGCGAGTTCAACACCAAAAAGACAAGTTTGAGCATTCACCGAAAAAAACTCCATTCACTGAGGCTCTTTTGTTCCAGAACACTCCTTTAACCATCAAAAAAGCATTGTGATCGTAGAAGTTAACATCTCCAGTGAAGTTCAGTACCAGAGTCATCTAGAGGACGAAATTAGGTTAGCCTCAAGAAAACTTGGTGTGCTCAATAGAGGGAAGTGGTACTTCACGGCGAGGCAAAGACTTCTGCTCTATGAGGCTCATGTGAGGCCTCACCTGGAGTACTGCTCGCACCTGTGAGCGGGAGCACCTAAATACCAACTTAGTCCTCTCGACTCAGTGCAGAGCTGTGAGAATCGCTGATGATCCCATGCTTACAGACGGTCTCGAAGACCTGAGTCTCAGGCGCGATTTCGCTGCCCTATGCGTCTTCTATCATCTGTATAACGGGATGTGTTTTGAAGAGCTTTTTGATCTGATGCCTACGGCCACTTTCCACCATCGCACCATTCGCCATCGGCAGGGACTTCATCCTCATACTCTAAATCCGCAATGGTCACCTACGGTTCGGTTTCAAAGGAATTTCCTTGCAAGAACCATCAAGTTATTGAATGAACTGCCTGCCGAGGTTTTCCCACGCAGCTACAGAGTGGAGTCGTTCAAAATGGGTGTGATAAGATTCCTCCGGGGTCGGCAACTGATGCCTCTATTACTGCAGCTGTCTATAGGCTACGGTAAATGCTTACCATCAGGCAGGCTGTATGCGTCTTCCACGGTGAAGCGACGAGGAACCAGCTGGACCGAGGAGTAGGGACGGCCACGGTGGCCAATCCAGGCTTGAGCTTGAGAGCTGCGGTTCTCGCTGCGAGGTAAAGTTCCGGTGTAACAACGTCCAGTATGCGAGACTGGACAAGGTTGATATTTCTATGCGGGAGAGGGGGGGTTTGCAGAAATTAAATAGTAATTATAACCTTGGTGTGGGGAGGGGGTGGGGGATGGTTATCGATTAAGCGGTCTCCCTCCCTTCCCCCGCCCGCGGCCGATGCTTATCTTCAATTACAACCTCAAAATTTTGATTAACGGAGCGCGCTCACCTCCGCGTCGGATAATGGAGGAATTTTGATTTATTGAACTCCTCCTCCTCCTGCTCTTAATGCGTTAACGGTTCGCCCAGATCGATGAAAGTACTTCCATTACCACATTCGCAGATGACCCTCACGGAAGACAGGAGATATCCCAAAATAAGTTTTATGACCGCGGTTGCTAATGGAGACTATTCATTCGTTATGACCAATCGGTACATGTCCACTGCTGGGCATATACGACCCACAATAGTGGGAATATTTGAGCCACGTCCCAACAAGCTGGCTCTATGCGGCTTAGAATAGAAGCCGGAGCCACGTTTGAAGAGGGTACACGGTTTGGGTCCCGCATGATGTTCAGAACCCGTTGCACCCCTAGCGCTATACACAAAATTTCAATTACTAGTAAATTCAACTGAATCTCTGTGACCTACTAGCGTAGTGCTTTAATGGAAGTCTCGAGTTCGAACCCGGAGCCACCTTCCTTTTGTATATCAGCCGTCCTTACATCATGAGGAGTTGGAATATACAAGATTGTTCGTATGACCAACAGAATAATTGAACAAAAACGTAGGTAGTCTGCAACAAGATTAAGGTTGATCTTTTTTTATATTCCCACTATTGGGATGCATTGCCCACATATATGTGGTCTAGTTTCTTTTACAAGACTAAGCCAAAAGTCATTAGGTTAAGATATTTGTTTTAAATTCTCATGTGTATTGGGCTTTTCACTTTAATTTCTGGTCTATTCTTTTCTTTTCCTTCTTACTCTTTAACAATCTCCTTTAATTTTTCAATTACTTCATTACCTTTGATTAAGAGTGTATGAATTACTTTCGAATTTAGTTGACTTTTGAGGGAGGTGTGGAGGCTGCTATCCCAATATGGGATTACCTGTGTATACGGGCCGAGAGTGAGGTTGAGGGGAGGGGAAAGGGAGGATGGGGGGGGGTGAGGTCCGAAGCATTAAACATGCTCTCTAAAGCGGATTTATGGTCATTACATGATCGCCGCCGCGGTCACGAAATTAATTTGCGCCACATACCATGGGTATTATTAATGCACGGCGATGTTAACATGGTCATCGGCGGGGCTCCACGACCCTACCCATATACAGGGTGCTCCAGAACTGTATTGAATTTTTAAGGAGACAAATTACTGTACATGTAAGAAATGGGCGCAAAAAAACTTATATACATGTGTAAGAGGGAGTGGGGGAAGAGGGATATCGAAAAGTCAGTATCCCATAGATAGGTTTCATTATGTACTTGATCGCAACACTTATAGAATAAACAAGAGAGAGAGAGAGGTAGAGAAATCGGGAGAGAGGGAAAGAGAGAGATAGAGAAAGAGCAAAAGAGAGAGTGAAAGTGATAGATAGAGAGAGACAGATCAAGAGAGAGATAGAGAGAGACAATTCAATAGAGAGATAAAGAGAGACAGAACAATCGAGAGATAGAGAGAGAGAGAGGGTAAAAGAGAGCCAGCAAATAATCCCGCTGGTGTGGGACCGAATACCGTTGACCACTACAGACGTATAAGCCGGATAGTTATATATTACTGCTGATCCGGGAGCCGTCAGTAGCAGTAATACTTACTTACCGGTGGTAATCCTCAATAATTAAAGTTAGCTCTCACGCTCATATAATCGATGCGAAACAGTTGTGCGTTTTAAAATACTAATGGCGCCATCTGTTAGCGGCCGTATAAAACAACTGTTAACGTCGCTTTAACTAACGCTTTTACACATATAACAAACATATATATTTGTTAATTCTTTAATTGTGATGTGGATTTCTGGTGGCTTCTGATAATACTCCACTGGTCCTGGATGAGGACCCTCATTGTCCTCCAGGCTTAGAGAAGACGATATACATTGAGCTGTGAGGGTTGTGCTACATTGGTCTTCTTTAGTATAAATGGAATTTCATGCCGTTACCATCACGGAGACACCATCGATTCCTGGTAACATACGGAAATATTCATCACCATGTGAAACTCTAACTAAATTATTATAACAATCCACCATCAGGTCGAATGGTAAATGGTAATTGATTGTGACGTCTCCAGGAGACGCATTAGGAGCTGGTCGCCAATCGTAATGGACGTATAAGATTAATGCGGCTTAATGATTGATGAGGCGCCCATTGTGTACCTAATGTGGTCTGAGGGGCTTGGATCACGCCCCGCACACACCACCACCACCACAACCGGAAGTCGGATAATACGGTCGCGTAATAAGTAATTTTTTAATTGGAACCTGATGGTGTATACAGTGGACCGTTCAGAAAGGTCATTAGCTATGTATATTATTCCCACTGCTGGGACTGGTGGGATCGAAGCAGGAATCAAAAGGTCGATATAAATACTGGTATTCATACGCCTTAATAGTTGTGGGGTTTGAGCCATGTCTCGCGCTGGCCAGATCCTCTACTCATCCTCCATCCAGGAGTTAGTTGATTATAAGGAATTTTATTTTTGGGTTTTATTGATTCACCACGTGCTGTTGTGTCAGGACGCTGGCGACTACGTGTGCCAGATTTCGGACCGCATCAGCCGCGACCAGGTGCACACTGTGGAGGTGCTGGTGCCGCCAAGCGTGAGGGCCTCCCCGGAGTCGAGGCACGCGGCCGCACGGCGGGGGGGAGCTGCGGTGCTCGAATGCAGGGCCTCCGGGAACCCGGTGCCGGCCGTCTCCTGGCACAAGATGGTAACCTCATCATCATACTAATAAACCACAGCACCGCTGCTGATGTTGATACAAACTGCTTCAACTCACCAGCTGGACAGTTACAACACTCACCAGAACGAGACCAACGGCCGTCTCGCTGACGGGCCCCAGCTTCAGCTGTCCAGGCTGGAGAGGACGCACAGCGGCCGGTACGCGTGCACCGTTGACAACGGAGTGGGCCCGCCCATCGTCACAGAGTTCCAGCTCCAAGTCCTCTGTAAGTATTCGCTTAATCCACCGACATCCGGCTCGGAGGGCCGGCAACGGAAACTATTTAAAATCGCGTCATTCTTAAACGTGGACAGCTTACTGACCCAAACAAAACTAAATCGTACTGAACCCCAATTTATTCCAGTCGCGGGAAAGGTGTCGGGTCTAAAGGACCCATTACTTGGGTCCAATTCTCACGCTTCCCCCCCTCTCTCCCCCTTCCCCAGTGAAAATTGAAACGAAACGAGCGCGGGGGCAACCCAATTTGTCCGCGTCCAAACTTTAATTGGACACATTCTAGTAGAACTACTGCAGTAAAACTACTAAGTGATAAATTAACTGGTTGATTGCGTGTTAAAATACAGTCTAACCACTTTATTGTGCGGCGGTTAAACAAATAAGCCTCCGCAACATGAGGTTCAGTTCCAAGGTCGTTGTGGAGTTTGGTTGATATTCGGTACTAACTAGTGTTTCCTACACAATATTCCTCATCCTTCATATTTATCAACATACATCTGTCGTTCGCCAACTTCCAGTTCCTCAGCACTACACCAGGTTCAGTTTCCGATGGCGATCAGACAGTAGACAGACCAGCAGCCGATACATCGTAACCACATGGAGTTGTTCAAAGTCTGCTGATATTACTCAAGATGAATAAAAACTGATAAAAATATCGAATCATTAAATAACTTCTGGTAAAACCTGTTGACGCTCCAGAAGAATCTATAGTATACTGCTGGAAGATATCAGCAGCTTATGAAGAAGAGACATATGAAAAACATTCTTGTTGGTTGTCAGTTTGAGATGCAATGACCAGGTCGAAACCAATTAAACAGAAACAATTAAAGAGGAGTCTTGATCACCTCCATTCTGTCATAAATCAAGAAAAAGTCAAATTTAGAAGAAGAATCCGTTCAACAACCATTTCTATCACCATCACAGAAGTGACAACCTTCTTGTTAAAAGTTTTGTTTAGGTCAATTTAAAAAAAATAGGTCACCACCAGGTGAATTCACAGCATACAGTTTTTTAAAACAAATCCCTTCGGTTTCCAGATCCGCCGGAAATTACTGTTGAGAGGTCGTGGGTGCACACCGGCGAGGGTTTCAGAGCTGAACTGCTCTGCACAGTCCTGGCTGATCCACCAGCAGAGGTACAGTATCTCGAAAATGCGCTGGAAACTACCATAGCTTCTACTTCCACCTCCAAATGAAAGACCGAAAGTCCATCACAGGGCATGGATCCGAGGTTTCGTTCCGGAGCCAAAATTGATGGAGCTTGGAACTTGGTTGAACCACTACCAGTCACCTTTGTAACAGCAGTGTTCTCGCTGTCAATATGAGACTATTCTGGAGAGTTCCAGGCGACCACCTTCTACCACCTGGCTGTAACCCATCAGTGGGATATTTTGGCAGGTGTCGTGGTACCAGAACTCGTTCCCGCTGAGCGCGTCGGAGCGGGTGACCATGTCGGCGCGGGGCAACAACCACACCCTGCTCATCGCCAACGTGCAGCCCGAGGACTTCGGCAACTACAGGTAGTTAAAGCTCAACCTCTGGAATACCCTTTAACATACAATCGTCATTATCCAAAAACGCCCACTGCCGGACAAAGACTTCTCGACCTTCACCAGATCATCAGATCACCTCATCAATATCTATATTCCAAATGTTATGAAGATCACAATTTATGGAGTTCACTGCAGGACATGGGCTTCCTAACCTTTACCAGGTCATTAGCTCACCTTGTCAATAAATATGTTCTATAACTTATCAAATTTCCAATTTATGGAGTCCACTGCTGAACATAGACTTCCATTTACGCTAATCTGATTCCCAACCTTCACCAAATCATCAGCTCACCTTGTCAATATATATGTTTCAGTATTTTCCAAAATTCCACTTTATGGAGTCCACTGCTGGACATGTGCTGGGTTTTAGCATCCCAATTTTATAACGATCAACTTCCAAGTTCATCATCTACCTGCTGAATACATGTGATTGTGTTTGTGCGCGTGTGCTTGACCACCGTCCACCGTCCAGCTGCGTGGCGGACAACAGCCTAGGCCGCGCGCGACAGCACGTGGAGGTGTCCGGGCGGCCCGGGCCCGCGCGGTTCACCTCCCCGCCGGTGGCCCGCCGCCCCACCGCCTACACCCTCTCCTTCACCATCGACAGCTACCCGCCGCTCGACGAGCTGCGCCTGCTCTACCGGCAGCTCGCTGTGAGTCAAACACCCAGTCTCTTCCCTCAGGCAGGCCTCTACCATCACTATCACCACTCTCGCCACAAGATAATAAACACTGAACCACATTGTAACAACACACCATGTCTCCTTACCACGTTAGTTTCAGTAAATACAGTACATGGTCTCCGGCAGGAGAAGCTTACCAACAGTAAAAATTGCTGTCCACAGTTTGTAAACATCACATTGCTCCAGCTCGTGGGTATATGGGGTCCATGACCATACCCAAATATGGATCTGTGAAGATCTTTTATTCTCTTTTCAGTCTTTTTCACTCATTTTCGTACGCTCCGTTTAATATTTAAAATGGCAATTTTCATTTAACATACATGTGCTGATATTGCCAACAGGTTAAAAGTTCTGAAAATAAAAAAAGATACATTTATATATACGAGAAAAACAAAGCCGGGCATAGAACGTTACCTTGCGAGACACCAGAACATTTTTGTATTATATTGCTAACATTGTTTTCTATTTTATTCATATTTAACATTTTTTTATACAGTTATTGAAAAATACATTAGGAATTCACCTAATTCTATATTTTTTAAGTCAAAATAAAATAGGATAGGGTAGCGATGGTGTCCAATGCTTTTTTATGGTGGATAAATATCATATCAACAAATAGATATCCATTGCTGGACGTGGATTTCTTTTTTCCACAAAATATGCTTTTTGAATTGAGTGGCTACCAAACCAAGGTTGGATTATGTGTAGTAGAAGTAGTAGTTCCTCATCTCAGGTAGTTAATAGTCGGACTTAGACGCTCAGTGACCTCACACGTTTCACTCATAGAGGACACGACGGTAACGACGAGCAATGACTTGTCCATCTCCCTTCTCACTCGTACAACATGGGCAGTATTGCTGCCTTTGTCACACCTAGGCCGGTGAAAGGACCAGAATACAAATTGTCGAAAATGCAAGGTTTTGTAAATGTAATGCAGTAAAATGTAAAAGTAACGAAAGTAGTTTGGAATGTTAAAGGGAAAAAATTTTGAGAATGTATTTTAAAATAAAAACTGAGATGTAATAGAATATAAAGTAAATACAATGTGTGATATATAAAGTGAGAGGCGATGCGTAAGAGAAAGAAACACAGCAGTGAAAGGAAGAAGAAAAAGATGTATGCAAAATGATTAAATAAAGAAAATTCAAAACCCTTACTCACAACACGAAGGGGAATGAATGTAAAAAAAAAGTGGCAAGGTTAGGTTATGTAGCTGATGATGTTTACTTGCCGGCAGTTCAACGAGTCGTTCCAGCAGCCGGGCAGGTGGCACGACGAGGTGATCCCGGCGCCGCAGCCGGCGGGCTCGCTGACCCACCGCGTGACCCACGAGCTTCGCGCGTTGCAGCCCGCGGCGGTCTACGAGGCCATCGTGCAGGCGAAGAACAGATACGGCTGGAACGAGGTCACAACTCACAGCCTTTTTAATTGAGAGGGAAAATGCTTGCATTGGCTTTGGCTTGTTGGATATGTGGGACTTTCACCCACTAAAAACCCGCCCGTGAGTTCTCTTCCGCGTTATTGGGGCGAGGTAGGTTCGCTTTCGCAATTACTACCAAAAGGGAGAAGTTTGCTCCGTTAAGAGCCTCCTGTCAGTCCTAGCCTTTACAATCAGCTCCCGCTCCACAGGGTTTTTATAAACCCCTTCCGTGGACAAACCTTCGGTATGCATGCACGGACACCCAACTTGCCCTTAGGAGACTGTATGTAACAGATGAATTTAGGAGTGGTGGTATTATAGGGGATAGACATCTAGAGGTGATCTCTCTAGACGTTTGAGTGGTACTAGTGTCCGGTATCCAACAGACCTATCAGGATCGACAGGCTGCAACCGACGGGTTGCAGATGAAGAACCTTATAGGAAGACCAAAAGTATAATTTGGAAGCGCCGGGTATCGATCCCGGTACCTCTCGAATGCTAAGCACAATGTCGATTTAGATTTGATAACTTTCTCACAAATCCCACTAGTGAACTACCACCATGCTCATGAATGTGGGGATTGTATTAAAGCGAAACCCATTGCAAATTTCAGGTGAGCGACATCTTTCAGTTCCACACGCTGGGCGGCGCCCACACAGCCCACGCGGGGGAGCTCACTCCGATGTTCTCATCCTCCGGGCGCAGGACCCTGGACAGCCTGCTGGTGGTAGCCCTGTGGGCCCTCGCCCGCGCCGGCTGACCCGCCGCAGCCTCAATAACCTAGTCATTTCAATTCTCACCAAGTCTATTCCATTACCGGAAACGATAAAGAAAAAATAAGCAATGTTACAAATAAAAAAAAAACATAATTTATTTATTTTATACATATCTTATAGTTTAATTATAATCTATGCTCCAACATTCCAAACGGAACATTTATACATGCGCTTTTAAATTGTAATTATATTAAGACTGGCAACACTGCGACCAAAGACTTAATTTATTATTTATCTGTTTTTATTAATAAAAAAAAATTATTTAACTTAAATACACTTCAGCTAATAAAATTGTAATTTTGTTTATATTTAACATAAATAATAAATAATTATCTATGGTACACGCGCCATTAGTCTATTGTTATCCATTAACAGCTGTCTCATAGACAAAGTAAAAGTTTATTTTTAAATAGAAATAAAAGTTTGTTGCCAACATTCAAAACGCACAAAATCCATAGATTTTTTTTATAATTAAAAAATTAATTTATGGACTATTCAAACATTTGACCATTAACAATTTTATTTTATTAATATTTTGAAAGTATATTAATATTAGAAGGTGATCGCTTATAGAGTTAATGTAAATAAAGCTTCAGTGTTCATAACTATACAAATATTTAGAAAATTTTCTCGGGACTTTTTGAAAACAAAAACCAAAAAAATACTCAAGTAAAAAAAGCAATTTTTCTTAGTTTTTATGAAGTGTACATGGCCTTACTGTGTAGTAAATGTTTCGATTGACTCTCATCGCGTTACTATGCCCCAGTAATATTAAACGTAGAAGTAAACAAGTGGATAGTATGTAGGTATATATACACGACACACAACGTACTACTTCGCTGTAACTTTCAATACAACTTAAAAGTCACTTAAAGTTATATTGGAAAGTAATAAGTTCATACAAGGTGACCCAATCCATCCCCTTAGAGAATATATTATACTTAAAACTATCTGTACGTTTGTTTGCTTACAAAAAAGGTAATGCTGTGTAGTAATAAGTCTGCTGGAAGGATGGAGGAGTACCAGCTCGCACCAATTTCCTCCACCCGCTGAAAATTTAAATAATTTTATTTCTTGGACTTGTATCTACATGCACGTAGTACTTAATTTGATAAACAAAAAGGAAACAATTAGACATGTTGGTAACACTGGTTTACTGCTGTAAATATAAACGGTACGCTTTTCTACCATTTTTTCTATTCGAATTAGTCTGCGAACTCGGTATTTGTAAGCTTTATATAAAATAAACCACAACTAGTCGTAATTTAATTTAATCGATTAAACGATTTATTGAATCGATTAATGCTCGTCCCTAGCGGACGTTCCCAACACTACGCGCAGATATATTTCCCCCCCCCAGTTGAAACAAATGTACGTGAAGCGCAACACATCCATGTAAATGAATTTATTAATTATTAGCCCTAATTAATTATTAAGCAATAAAACGTGTTAGTGATTAAAGCGATTTAGCATTTATAAAATGAAGCGTGTATTTTTCTCTGGGCTCGTGTCCCGGCGCGGTGCAATATTAATATTAGATCGAGAGCCGATAGCAATAACGCGAACACCCTCGTGTCCCGATGGTGATGGTGAAACGTTTGTTCACCGTCTATTATATTTATATTCACATCTCTATTTAGACGTAAACCTTTGTCTAGGACGCTTCGTGTCCAGTTTGGACGGTGTTTTTACGGAACCGCGGCTGTAGGAGCCGCTATTTTGTTTAAAATGAACCGATTCTTGTAAGTAGATAATAAATGAGTTTATTACAAAATATCTGATGGTCTTTTTATTTGTGCACAGCGGTGAGGTGAGCGGAGTGGTCAGTTGGTTGTGCGCCCACCGACCGCAAGGTGGCGCTAGTTCCTTATAGTAACCCATTCTTACCGACAAATAGTAATTAATTCCTACCGATAAATAGTAATTAATTCCTACCGA
>DWLS01006061.1:0-12020 GCA_018246255.1 Pachliopta kotzebuea | reverse complement strand
AAAAAAAAAAAGTATGTAATTCCTTAACTGTAAGACATATTTGTATATTGATTATTTTGATTTTATTGTGATATTGATTCACAATGATTTGTCTGTGTTGCTGTTCTCGTAATACTTTTTCAAAATAAGTTCTCTGTAATAAATTACGTACAAAGGTTTTATGAAAAATTAATAGGTAGTATAAATATGTTTATGTGTTTCTTTTTTCATAGTACTGTCGAGTTTCTTCTGTAAATTCTTATGAAGAAATATTTTAATCTTTTCCTATCAAATAAAAATGCAACGAACTCAAAAAACAAATGCATTTTTACGTAGAAAAATTTATTTTGTTAAGTTATTTACCATCCATGTAGAAATAGTTTTGAGTGCGACGCGTATTTTTTGTGGAAAAAATGAACGTTAATAATGTTTCATAAGTTTTTTGTTATTTAAGTCTATCGACCATTGGGGCCGGTGTCGTTAAACTAATGATAAATAAAGCAATAACGCAGAGCGGGCCCCCCTTTGTGTCACCAGCTGGAAACGCTTTCCGTGCCAATGAATCTTTCTCGCTCAAGTACCCAAGAGCGCTTCGAATCTATTTAACAACATTTTTCTACGCACATCGGTCAATATCATAAAATAGAGCTTCATTGATAAAATACACACACGCAACGTGAAATCCATAACGGTTGAGCCGATCTTTAACCACTTGTTTGTTTTAAACGTTACTTAAATATAAGAGGTTTATAAACGACATGTAATTTCTTTTAAATGAATATGAAAATAAACTGATAATCAAACTATAGTTATATCATTTTAATGGTGATATGACTCTGTTGCTGCCAGCAGGTACCACAGCAGTTCCTATTGCAGCCGACAAACAGTACTGTAGAAATTTTACTGTGCTCCAGTTAGAAGTATGCCGTTAGTAAGACTTATCACCTTATGCTTTAAGGCGGAGAGCATAATGTGGTGCTGTGTATCATTTACCATTACGTAAACGTCTCGTTCGTCTTGTCGTGTTGTTGAAGAAAAGAAAATCATTTGGGCGTCAGTGATGATGATGCAGTAGAGGTCTTTAATGTTCTGAACGTCTGGCATAGCAATAGCGACACCAATTGGATCAAATGTTTAGATAAAGCAATGGAATAGTAAAAAACAATAGGCGCACAGTATTCAGACGGAAATGTTAATCTGAAATTGAATTCCGGTATAGCGCCGTCGAAGTGAGGTTTTATAGGATTACCTTGTTCCAGTTTTGTTATGAAAGCAATTGAAATAGTTTTTTGAATACACTCCTGTAAGAATTTAAAATAATCGTTATTACCATCAGTCTTAATTGCATACAAAATCTGAATGATAAAATAGCATTTCTGGAACTTACGAGGTGGCAGATGATTATTCGGAGGACCTTTATCGTCATTGATTTCGTGCAAGCCTGTATAAGTATACTATACTATATTTTGTAAAGAAAAATGTGATTTGGTAATGAAGTGAATTTGACTAATTCCATAGCATGCATCATAGCATCAAAGAATAATATGCTGTTACAACAAAATTTCACCATAATAGGAGATCAATGCATTTAAATATCTATACCATCATAGCTTTTTTTATAACTACATGGACGTCACCATATAATGATAATAACTATCTAATAGAAAAAAAAGAATATAAATAAAATATTAAAATAATCCAAACATCAAGTTTTGGCGACTTTAGATAATGAATACCCTAGTTAAAAATTAAGCAACTAACAAACGTTTTCATACTCAAACAAACAGCCTTGTAATCAAAAATATAAAGTTTTTTTTAACTGTTCAACATTAGGTTATAATAATGGTGTAGTTGTCTTACTTACATCTCAAAGTGTTCACTTACAGTTTCAATATACTAATCTAAACATTTATATTTATACTCCACTAAATAAATGTCTGTTCAAATTATACTAAAATAACTGAATATAATAATGCTAATTAAATACAAATGTTTGTGTTTATAATGGACGTTGATGAAACATTGAAATTGTTTATTTCTTAGAAAATAATTTATATTTGTAATGTTGATTTTCTCTGATCAGAAATTGACGTTTAAGTAATGAGAACAATGGAAATGATTTATAGTAGTAAGTAATAATTAATTTGAACTAACTTTAACTTATATATGAATAGAAATTTAATATTCTCATAACTATGACTAGAAGCGTTCTCACAAAAGGTAAGGCACCAAGTCAGACGAAGGTCAAATGGCGAGGAAACTTGTGCTATGAACACGTCAATTTCCTTCACTCATCTGAAGTTTAGTAGAAATTGGACCTGCTCATCTAATAGACATAAACTATATCCGTCTGTCAAACACAAGTTGAGTAGTCACGGCTTCAAGTAATGTATGTAACAAAGTTCAATTGACCAATCAATTATAACTTATTCATATTCAATATGATTGAGGATCACCACAAGTTGTAGGGTTAGTCAAATAAGTTACGCATTTACTGGACTTTTCAAAAGTTTCTTGTTAGGAGATCCTGTAGTAAGATGTTCTGGACTATTTGGGAAGGGATCTCTAGGTTAATGCGCTTTACCATCATCGACCACATCTTTACTTAACACCAGGTGGGATCGTGGTCAAGCATTAACCTGAACCTACGTTAAAAAAAAAGGGATGAAAGTATTAATTGTAATATCCAATTTCAGTAACCTTTGCATTTTCGTTACGATTGTAATTTATCTTTTTACCGACGACTAGGAAAGAGGTTAATAGTTTTACGTTTTTTATGATAAAGTTCTATTATGTTATTTAAAATCAAATTATATTTTTATACTACGCGGCGAGCAAGACGTACATCTGTTAGTAAGTGATATGCTTGTCTATAACAACGCGGAGCTGATGGTATACACCACATTGTGTTCATCACCTTGAGACGTGTTAAGTTTCGTTACCACGATAACTTCACTGGCTACAGCTCTCTTCAAACTGGAACACAGAAATGTTTGCACAGTACTGTTTGCCGGCTGCAAAGAGCTGCGGCGATACCTTGCTAAAGGGTCTACAACAATAAACTTACCGCTAGTAAAATGCATAATGATTTAAAAAAAATATCTAAGGGGGCAAGAAAACAGTATTTTGAACTAGTTCATTTTTAATTAAACTGCTGGTTAAAAATCAGAAATGATGAAACCGGAAAAATTAATCAATTTGTTATTGTTACTTAACGTGTATGACCAAACACATTATTTTTCTCCGCTAAAGGGCTCATTTCTATCACCAATACCTAAACTAGCATAAGTATTCAGGTTTAAGGATGTTGTACCTAGTGAAATTAGGGGGTAACGAAAATTAATATGTTGTTACTCAGTCTATAGGCAAGAAAATTGACAAAAGGATACAACGATGTATAGTCACTAAGAAAATGTTTCTTTTGATTTCTTGTTATAAATAAAATAGTACAGTTTTGTTTGAACACGTGGAAGTAAAGTGCTTAGAAAACTTAAGCTTAAGATTAATTTCACTCGCTCGAGGTGAAGACGCTTAATAACTTACGAGCCTTTGGAGACCATCTATTGCGGTGAATTACTGCCTCTGAAGTCGGGCAATTGCTTCTCTACACGTGTTGTGGTTTGGAATTTTTGTTTATTTTAAATTATAATTTTTCTTGTAATACACTGTAATATTTTTGCTTGTATATTTTTAATAATATAATATTTTATTTTAATATTAAAACCTGTATGATAAAACATAGAAAGACTTGCCTAATGCATATATATATCCTTTACTTTCCAACGTTTGGTCATAAAAATTCATTAAAACATACAATAAACTTTTATATAATAAAAACTTTTTATTCATACAAAATATTGATTTTATTACTAAGTTTATTAGTTATAATGAGTAGTTATACATTGTCATCGTCTTTGAAACATTTTTCCTTAGAAAGTTATCTATTAATTAAAAAGTTGTACTTCATATGAAAACGTCAAAAGATCTTTTGTTGATAGAAACGAAATAAGTACTCTTAAATATAAAATAAATAAAAATCTTTAAACAATTATATTAGTTCTTTTATAATTTAAGTGAGCCACTTGCTCTTCTAACTGGAATACAGTAATGTTCGCACACTACTACTTGGCAGTAGACACAGAAGCTACCTACATAGACGGTTTCCGGCAACAGAATCTTGTCACCAGTATATCTTTAAAGAGAAAAACACAACTTTCTTAGCTCTTTGAAAGAAGAGGAAACAATAGATCACATGTTAAACTTTTAACACCTTTCCATTTTGCATGGGTTTAAAAAATACGTACATTAAGTCTCCCAATTTAATTGCTTTTGTAGGAGAAAAAAAAGGTTAAATACAACAAGGGGAAAAGCTCGCTAAAGCTACATTGTCAGCTTTTAGTGTTTTAAGGCGAACAAAAGCCTTTTGTAAGCGCTTTATACCTATTAATCCTGTTTCATACCCAGCAGAAGTTTTTACTTTTAAAAGTTAGTAGTAGACGAATAAAAAAATTACTGCGAGTATTTTCCGTGAGAGAATATTTAAATGGTAAAAATTTCAAACACTTCGACGGTATCGGTTAAGAAAAACAAAAACATAAAATATGTTCTAGTTAGGATTATATAAAATGCACAGTATGCACATCTATCTAAGTCATGATACTATCGTTGCACCAGTAATTACATAGTTTTTGGCGGTAGAAATTGTTGAGGCTTGGTCTATCTAGACAGATCTCTGCAAGAGGTACGTTTAGATGTTATAGGGAAATCGTCAATAGATTTTTTAGATTCCTGTGAGAAGACTAGGTTATGCGAAATTTGTACTATTTAACAATTCTCGGTAGTTATCCGCAGTGTGTAGAGAGGGGCTTCGGGAACTGGTACAGCCTCCCCAGCATTCCTGCTATGATCATTACCTGGCAATGAAAGCCCTGACAAAGGCCACAAACCTTTAACTCGTCTAATACAACAGATTGAAATTACCTTTATATCTCATTAATTATGAAATTTAATAAATGAAATATAAAGGTAATTCCAATCTGTAATATTGACGTAATATATAACTTCTTTATCTATATTAAATCTACGTGTAATAAATCGACTTTTTTTATTATCTGTATTAACTACAGTTTATTATAAAATACCTAATTTCTTTTAGCATGTTCACTATAGTCCTATTCTTATTAACCTAAGTTTACAAGATTAAAGGTAACAAACATACAGCATCCTTTTTTTATTTAAACTATTAAGGTTACAGAGGTTACTAACAACTAATAGCTTTTAAATACAAAGATATAATGAAAGCCTGTATACTCGATACCTATCGATATACTATGAAACCTAATACAGGTCGGTGGATGTGGTATTCCCATTAGACAGCAAACACGGTTCAGTTGAATATAACATTGATACACTGCGTACAAATTAAAGTGCACTTGAAATATTTCAGGTTAGAATATAGGACATGTTAAATTCTATTTAAATCTTCATATTTTAATTGGTTTGGTATATTTTCGATTGAGTAAAAAGATCAGAAAGTTCACCTAATAAGTAACGTGGTCCTAGCTGTGATAGTATACAAGAACATTAATAATATGTTAAATAATATATATAGGACATTAATAATAATATGTATACTCGTATTAGCTACAGCACCTTTCAAAATGTATAACAGTAATATTTAAATACTGATAGACTTTGATAGTTAAAACCATTTATAACCTTTTTGTCGCCTGACGTCAGATTATGTTAGGGTGAGGTATTAGTCAATAGTTAAAATCAATTTCTTAGTGAATTAAATCGCTGGCTCATTTCAATTACTAATGAAATTTATTGAAGCGTCGTTTTCCATTTATTTTATAAAGCCTAAAAAGCTTTTAGTAAATTTGAATCGATGTTTTAGTTGCTATAGATTTAACAGCGTTTTGTTAGTAATTTATTTAAACATAACCTTGGTTAAAAATCGTTTGTGTTGTTTTTAAATAAAATTATTGTTAGTGATCTATTTAAACTATACAAATAAAACCTGTCATGTTTTTATAACAAAGTATGGCTGTATTTAAATAAATATGAATGAAAAGTTAAACAAAAATGGTGTATTAGAAACATCTCTTTTTTATTCTTCCTAGCGTTGCCTGTATATTGTTACTAGATATGCTTCTCTTCTTAATCCATTTTACGTTTTACAAGTTAATAGTTTTATAAACAAAAGTAACCTCTGATTTAAATGCGATATTATTCTGGAATACAAATAGCTAGAATCGAAAAGCGAATAAATGCAGCGTGTTTTCTTTCTTTTAACGGACGATTTCTCGTTTTCAAAGAACGAATTCGTGCAGAATTTTCCATTTTGTACGGGCATTGCAATAAGAAATTTCGCGATTTTCAATTGTGAAATATTTAAAATGTTCAATAAGTAAAAGGATTTTACAGTGTAGACGGTATTGGCCTACATAACAAAATTATTCCGTATAAAGTATCAAGTAACGTATCGTAATAATATTATAGAAGATTAAATTATATTCAGCCTTATTACAACATTATCATAAGGCTAATGATTTTGAACAATGTAGAACATAATCCCTGATAAATATCGTATATCAAGTAAAAGCTTTTAAGCTACAGACGGCTGACATTAAAATATAAGAGATAAGAGTTTAATAATTTAAAATCGGTTATGTAATTCAACCTTACTACTCATAGGTTTCTATGATAACCATCTAGATAGCTTCCGCAACTACTATTTCTACTATCAAAAAGTAATGTGTTATAATTACTACGTTCTTAATTGAATGGAATTGTAGCAATTAAAGTAAGGCGTCAAATTTATAAATTATCCATTTTTTGAATGGTTTAAAATAACAGGAACTCGTAATTTAACTTTCAAGTTAAAATTACGTTATCTGGGAAACCGTTTGGAAAGTTTGCTGTTTCAAAATAGACGCAGAATTGGAACGAATCGCAAATACGGAACCCTCTGCTGTATGCGCGGAGTAAAATAAATTCTGAATCTCGTGCGGAATATTAAATTTTCGGTTTACACGTAACTTTATTGACATCAAAGAGATTCTGACGTTCCATGCAAATATATCATCGCCGCGAACCGGCAGAAATATTTTGGGAGATCAATTTAAATTAATTCAAAATACATAACGTTTAATCAGACCACAGGGAGCAGCTTGTTTTTTTTTTAATTAAAGTAGGTAGTAGTAGGTACGATACGGACAAGGCGTAAATGTTACTCTTGCCTATAACAACGCCGTGCTGGTTAAGATGGTATACACTTCACCACATTGCGCTCATCGCTTTAAGATATCAAGTTTCATTACCCCAGTTATTTTCCTATGTTACAACAGCCTTCAAACTGGAACAAAGAGTAACCTAAACTGTCTCCGGCAACTGAGACCTACCACCAGTAAGATCTTATAATCAATCCATTCTGTTTAACCTACAGAGAGATGATTTTTGCTGATCCTGTACCTTTTCATGATTCATCACACATTTTGAGGATTACTTCGTTTTTAATTATATTTTTTTCGTCGAAAAATACCCCTGCTAACACTTGACGATAATTTCATAGAAAGTTAAGTAATGATGAATGGTTTACTGGTATAATTCACTCGTTCCAATATTCTCATTCATGTGCATAGGAGTGAGAATGATATGCATACTATCGAAACACAATAGGACCATGGCGGCTGACATTATAAAGTTAGTAGCGACTTAATAAGTTTCAAATACGAGAATTAATACTCAAGTCATATTGCATATATTCGGAGTAGTTCTGGAACATTTGTAGCTAAATCCAGGTCCCGCAATCGTTGCCCGGGGTAAGGTTTGAGCAAAGTTTGTACTCGTACCAATACTATAGTAAGTTCTATGGCTGTAGAAACGCATGAATTTCAATGCGATTTCACGATTGGAAGTACTTTACTTCAGGAGGATAACACAGATTTCATACCGGAAATGAATGTACTCCGATTTGTCGGTAACGTATCCACTGGATTGTGTGAAGAAATTTGCATAAATTCGATTTGCTGGCGTCGAGACTCGCAGCTGTAACAGCATTTCGAAACTAGCTTTGATAGGCTTTAGTGCAGACAATTTCAGTTGCTATTAGATTTCGTGAAATATCTAGTACTAGCTTATTTCGTTTAAGTTCGCTTCCGGGTAAAACAATTGTATATGATGTTACATTAACTAACTAAACTGTATTAGGAAAGTCCGTTGCAGTAACACTGTTGGAAGATTTCTTACTATTATCATCAGCCGTCGGCAGTCCAATTTTTTCACATAGACCTTTCTAAAGGAATGCCATTTACTTCGATATTCGGCTAAATAGATCCAGTTGCTGCTCGCCAGTTCTTCTATATTCTTTGACATCTGAAGATATGATATAATAAACATATATAATAGAATATATGATAAAATAATAAACACCAGTTTATCTTGTATGTGACTACTGAGCAAGTGACAGTGGGAATGAATCCACACTTAAATGTCTTTACCCAAGAGTAGGATATCATTTAAAGATTTCCCTTCTTAATAAAAAAATGTCTGTTTACTTTTTTTCGGATGATATAAAGTCACACTTAAAACTATTAATATATAATAACTTTTCTGAGAAACTGTAGTCAATCACATAAAGGTTGAGAGCCACTAGTCATGTTTGGTTCAGCAGTGAAAGTCCATCATTTGAGATAATGATGAATTAAGATCGCATTAAATCATATTCATTATACGAAAACGAAATAAAAATTGAATCCTATAAATAGGTCAAACAACTTACATACATATAAGTGATATTCATAACTTAACAAAGCTATTTTGAAATGCTTTAATTAAACTGGTACGTAGTGATTGTAGAATTTCAAGTTTACGAGTACGGAAGTCCTACAACGTAATTAAAACTGCAGCCGTGCATTGAAGTCTAGATCTAACTTTAGTGACTGGAAAGTTTGCGAATAGTAAAGTTACAGAGGAAAAGTTAAATTAACTACACATGGAACTTAGTTCTTAGTTTTTTTTTGTTATACATGCTAAACAAATAATATTCTTATTTAGTTGATACTTCCGCTTTTCCAGTTTCAGATTATTGATATTTACTGCCAGACGTGGTTATTGGGATGCAGGGTTTGACTTTGGCTTCTTTATCTACTCTGTGATCTTTATAGTCCCCTTTCCGTCAATATACACTTACTGGTGTTAGATCTCTGTTTCCGGAGTTCGTCCAGGTAGGTACCTCTTATTGCAGCTGACAAATAGTACATTGCTTTGTTCCAGTTTGAAGTGTGCTATGTGCTAGTAAAATTACGAGAGTAACGAAAATTAAAATTTGCTATCTCACAGCGGCGAGCGCGATGTGTTGCTGTGTATACCATCTTAACCAGCGCCAAGTTGTTATGGACAAGAGTATCACCTACCATCAAGAGAACGGCTTGCTCTTCTCTTGCTCTACGGAAAAAAAATTCTCTTTCGCTGAAATATTCAAGTCTTCCAGTTTGACAAAAGTTCAGCTATTAAAATTACCGCACCATCATCGCTTGACAGTTATTTATGTTCCAGTACATAAAGCTTATTTACTTGTAGCAACATTGAATATTCGTTTCCTAATATAACTATGATTAAACAGTTTCTTAATAAATATTAATTTTCTGAGTTTTATCGGGCGCCATTTGTTATTGACGGGTATTAATTAGATTTTCGTTATCGCTAAGAGAAGTTTGAACACTTTCTCCGTATTGGGGATAAATGAAACAGTTTCTTTTAATATCATCATTCAGGGGTGTCACAACACATCATGGAACCCAAGCATACCCACCTGCTCATGGTGCACCCTGCTAATCAACAAAGAAGGCTCTGACTTCCCAACTCGCATTGGGCCAGTGAGATGGGAGACGACCCAAATCACCCACTATTGTGGAAGGTCTATGTCCAGCAGTGAGCGTCTATCGACTGATGAAGATAAAGGTTATCATCTTAATACAGTATCTATCTGTTTTACGTTGAATTACTTTCGTAGAACTGAGGCTTATACGGAAGTCCCTTTTGTGATTTACGGTACTACACATTATGAAGTTTGGTTGGGGACATAAATTTTTCCTATTTTTGATTACTCAGATATTGTAAATCTTCTATATCAGCATTACTGAGTTCTGGCTGTCAACAACAACAACTATTCGCAGGTTCGTTGTCAAACACTATGTGAAATTAAAAACCTGTGTCTGTCTGTCATCATAGTTGAAAAAAAGATATATTTTAGATTTTGTCGATGCTGCATGATTTAATTAACAATATTATTAATGGATCTATAAAATGCATTAATTTGAGTCAGAGCTTGTACTATTCTGTTTCCTAAAAACCATCTAGATATCCCATTAAAGATATATGTAATATTCTCGTTTGTAAAAGTAGTTTAGGATTGAACTCACTTATAACAAGAAAGTTTTGAGTACTTAATAAAATGTACATATCGGATCCTAGAGTCGATATACTATTATTTCGCACTGGTTTTATAAAAACCTCTGAATAATCACAGTGTAATCTTTACAAATTTATGTAGATATTTATTGTTTATTTCATGGCTTAGTGTTTTTATAAAGTTTTCAAAATTCATTGTAGCTATTATGTCATTAATAGTTCATTGTTACTTTGTTTAATATTTATAAGTTCTAATTATATTTCTTAATCGTTTAATTTTGGTTTATCTAAAAGTAATGTTGTTGTGTTAATACAATACATTTAATTTGCAAACGTTGTGCAATTAATCTAAAAACTATAATTAGTATATATATCAGCCAATTGTAACATTCAAAGTTTTTTATGATTCAAAAATATGTATGCTGTTGGTGTACCTAATAAATAAATTAATTAATTTTTGTTTAGTTAATTAACAATATTATTATCTTTCAAGATATGTATAGGAGTGTAACAAAAGCCTCGTTGAACTGTTATCGTATACAACGCAATTTTATCTCAATTGAAACTTATCTCTTACACTGAGACACTATCTCATTTCGAAGTTAATAATTCAATTGATTTAGTATTCACAGCATGACGGTGGGCATAATTTACCCTTTTCTATCATCCGGATGTTTGTTGCGGTCGGGGAATCAATTTCCAAATGAAACTTACGCTTTCAGTGAAATTTATTCCGAGTTTAAGTAATTTTGTTACATTTTACTTTATAACCTTAATTTTTCGCTTCAACTTTTACAAGAAAGTAGCCTTTTTTGTATTTATTTCATTGATCATTATGGACACGAGACGTTTGTTAACTCATATTTGCAAGCTTGATGTATGAATGACCTTTATTTTTTGAGAAAAGACCTGAGTATCCAGAGAATGATCCCTCAGTGGACTGTTCATTCATTAATAAAACCGTTATGTTTCATCTATTTCAGGTTCAGTTCAAACTATTTATCATTGAATCTATTGAAATAGAAACGAAAATTGGAAAAACTGAAATAGAGTGGCAACTTTGTTTACCTAAACTTTTTAATTTTAATCTAAAATTGAAATACTGAATGAAAGTCGTTGTGTATATTTCATCAACTTGAAAATTAGAATTTCCAATTCGTAAATTTCGTAGTAGATATTTTTTTACTAATTGAAATAATATTTTGGGTTTATTAGAAATGAACTAGGAAAAGGATTAATTAAATAAAGTAATTAAGTGAAAAAAGGATAGAAATGATTAAAGCCTAGGTTGAATAATATAATAGTATTAAGTGTGATATATCAGTATTAGTGACTAGTTAATCACACTTCGAGGTAATTACGTTACGTACATACATTGAATAAGAACGATGTAATTATGTTATATCCAGAAGGGGTTAGCCGTTGGAATTAGGACAAAATTAGCATTAATCTCTTAACAATTAAGAAATAATTTATGTACGAGCACATATCTAAAAAGGAACCAAATTTTGACCTTTTTATACACTGAACTTTCTACCTACCCATACATTTATATTGTTACGAGCGTGGGAGAAGTTAAAACACCTTTGAAATTTTATTATTTCACTTTATTTCGATGCTGTCAC
>DWLS01006060.1:0-12021 GCA_018246255.1 Pachliopta kotzebuea | reverse complement strand
CGACCACATCTTCACTTACCACCAGGTGGGATCGTGGTCAAGCATTAACCTATACATACGTAAAAAAAAAAAAAACATAATTGTTCAGAGAATTTTTTTCTGTATTTCATTCTTTTTACAATGCCAGAACCTTTTTGAGAAGTGGATCAAATTTTGATAATTAATTTTTAGATCTAACTCGTGAGTTACTAAGTATTTTATTGAAAATTAGTAGTTGCCCGTCGCATTCGCAACTAAAGGTTTTATCTTAATAAAATGTTTAATATGAGTATAATCATGTCATAAACAGAGGCGTCTGCTAATGCGATTATAATCACATTCCATCGACAAAATATTATAAAAGGTTTTTTTTATAAACAGTATAAAATATTTAAATTAAAAAAAAAATCTTGCCATCAGGTGCGTAAATAATTGTTTAATGTGCTTGTGCAACAATATTTTCACAAACGTTGACAGTTTCTATGAAAAAAATACAAAATTAACAAAAAACATGGTAAATAGCCGGTTTGAACCAATAGGCATGTTTGAATGTCATGCGTTGTATCGTCTTACCCCTAACAACGTTTTGAATGCGCAAGTAGGGATAACAAAAAGAGTTGTCATACTGAAACACGGACGCACGCCAAGAAAAGAAATATATTAATTAGATGGGATAAAGAAAATTACATACAATAAATATTTTGTATTAATATTTATTAATAATTAATAGCTATTCATATAATTTATAAATGAATAATAAAGTTGATTATAAAGTATTTAATGGGAAATTTGTTGCAACGAATATGCTTACGCGTCAAGTTACACAGGTATAATTAAACGATTCAATTAGAAAATCAGCTAGCCAATGTCCAGTTAGATATATCTTTTTATAAATTCGATTATAAATATAAATATTATATATTCGTTTAATAAAAATCAAAGTGTGGGTCAGTTGAAAAGGATGGATGGGTCAGTGTCATACCCATCCATGCTCCGGTCAGAGGTTCGCGTTTCTGTCCTAATACATTAAGCACTCACCATACAGGTTCTCACCTTGTAATAGCGGTAAGGTTCTGTAGCCGTGGCCTTGTTGCGTGTGTCGAGCAAGGCGTTCACCTGATAGTAAGTTATAAGCTTGCCCCTAACAACACGGTACAAGTTAAGATGGTATATACGCCACATTGCACTCGTTGCCTTGAAATATTAGATATTAAGTCTCGTTACCCCTGCAATTTCACTGGGAGACAGCACCCTTCAAATCGGAATACAGTGATGTTCGCAGAGTACTATTTGGCGGTAGAAATAGAAGCTGCAGTGATAGACCTACCTAGACGGTCTGCAGCGATTGAGACCTGCCAACAGTGAAATAATAAAGATTAATATATAGAAAGCAAAAGATCCTGACTTCCTAAATTCGATTACCGAGTGTACCGCTGTATTGTATAAGAAACTAACGTCAGTTTAAGGCATTAAATGCCTTAAACTAATGTTAGTTTCTAATACCACCCAATCCTTATTTATTAATAATAATAAATGTTCTTACAATATTCAAGCACAAAAAGAATAACCAAATTATACCGGAAGAACATAACACATAATTATTTTTTTTTTGTTATGAGGTATATTACTTCGGTAATTATACAACAAAGTGCGGTTGCACCTTCACCTGCTCCGAGTTTATATGAAACTCATATGTACTGTGTTTATATCAGTTAACGCCCTTAAATAATTAAAGAAACTTTTTTCTATTTTAATTGTGTGTTAAAATTGTTGTTATTGAATTTTAGTAGGAAAATGTCTGATACCTCAGCAATTGAAGCCGTTTTTCAAATACCACGGACACCTCCGTTATCTTAATAAAAACAATGTGACATTTTTTAAAAGTAGTTATTTTTGACCCGACAGAAACTAATACATAATCCATAACAATTTTAAAAACAGTACAATTATGTGTGGTTGTAACCAACTTAAACTACCGGGCTTAACAAAAATTTATCACAAAATGAGAACCTTCGTTACAGTAATATTTATTTGTTTAAACATTTCAAAATAGAAAACCATGTGAAATGAAATGAATCAAAGATCTTTCGTGTAAATCTCTTGTTACCGTTATACTTTATATTTATTTTATAATTTATTCATGTTCAAAACGACACAAACACAAACAAGAAAAGAAACTGGAAATGTACAAAGGATTCCACGCGCTTGTTTTGAATTTTTTTAGTTAATGACTGACCTTGACCTTTTTATCAATAGATAATACTTTGGGATCAACAATTGCTTCGCGAAAATTCCTTATTACTCGTACATTGTTTTTTTTGTAATCTGTCTTGTTATGACTGTACTTTATATTATGCTGACTGGTCAATAACATAACTTACTTTAAAAATATAAGACCAGTGTAAGTGATGCTGGATTGCGAACGAAAAATGCCAAGGTAGAAACAAGTTTATTGTAAATAAATTATAATAATTTTGTAGAAAAAGAGACATATCGATTCTTCTTGTAACTTCTTGTTGGCTGTCGGTGGTCACCGAAGGCTGCCCAATATCAGTATATTCTCTGATGATAATAATGTTCATTCGTCTTTTGCGACTTATGCAGCTCATCTATGCTGGACACGCAGACCAGGGGGCCCACGACCTACAAAACCAGATATATGTCCGCCGCACGTCGGGTACGGGTCGAGTTAAGGCGTACGAGACGAGATATTTAATGTACAGAAAATTTGTATGACAAAAACATAAAAACTTATTATACGAAAATTATGACAATATTTATTCTATATCATATTGCTTATATAATCAGTATATCCCTAACGCCCTGCCAACATGTTAAAGGACATAGTTGGTAACACGGTTTTTTATAAATTGCCTACCAGTACCTTGTCTACGATTCCGTTTCTAGTTTTTTACACAAATGCTTCATCATATCAATGAATCGATATATAAATTTATACGTGTAACTTCGTACACACTATATTGGCAATAGTAACATAAAAACCAGTAGTTATTTTTGCAAGTTATTGCATCTTAGTCGCGTTATAAGACACACTAAAGGTAAATAAAACTTACGGTAGGAAAAAAATGTATTACAATATAGTCCTACTAATATCTTCCTTTACTTGGCGTGCGTCCATGCAGAATGGATGTCGCCATGCCTACTTAATGGCTGACATATGCTATATATACAGCTATAGTAACAACTTTTTGAATTTATTAATTTTATTTTTAGTTTTTTAGTAACGAATGCAACGGGCAACCACTGGTTATGTTATAATACAGAGTAATGTTCGTTAGCTTACTTAATTCGTTTTTTTTAATTGTTGTAACTAAAGAGCGTATCACTCTCATCGTACTTTATAAATACTCGTCACTAACAAAAAATTATAATATTAAACACTAAAAAAGTAATAAATAAACTATATTTTAATTAAAATGCAATCCTTAGCGTATTTAAACGTTCCGTTAACTAGTTTTTTAAAATTAGATATACATTCATAATGCTTTTATTCCAGGACAAAAAAGCAATCATTTTAAAATGTTCTGTTTAAATTTTATCTAAAAACTCCAAAAATTCTTTTTTTGGTCAGTGTTGTATCCATAGACAATTTTCTAGTTTATGTGTCGTTGCAATAACAAAAAAAAGTACATTAAACAATGTTATACTCACTGTATTATTAGAAAAACATAGACTTCATGTTAAGGCGGTATAGCTGATAAAAATTATATAAATGATAGAAAATCTTGTTGCGCCCCACGGATAAACTATTATAAAATTCTATATGAAATTTTTAGTATTTTTTAACAAAACTTTAGCACTAGAAACATATATATTGTCAATTTTTTTTAATGGTAGAAAATATATTAAATGATAGTTTTATTTTTCAAAGTAATGAACGTTATTTACTAGTTGTCATGTTTCAGGTGTCATTCCTTCTTTCACGTCATTCATTTGTCATTACGTGGCTCAAGTCATCACAGAAATAGTATAGCGAACAAAACAAGCCGCCGAGACTTAAATAACTAAATAAGATAATTTTAATATATATAGGAAATACAATGGACTGCTTATATAGATCTTTATTAACATATTTCATTGTATTTATTACTTTATTAAATAATGCATATGGATACACAATCACAGTCGACGCTCACGCCGAAGAATGCTTTTATGAAACTGTTGAAGCCGATACAAAAATGGGTAAGCTTCTGAAATGATACGTCTATAAATAAATTTTGTACTAAAATGTTATCAATATGACTATTTATTTTACATATTTACCTACAGCCGTTAATTTTCAACGAAATGTGTCAATTTAATATTGTACGAAAAAATTATAATTTTAGGTCTATGTTGATAAAAATAATTGCTGAGTTATGTCACTGCCATGTTATTGTTTTATTCGTTTAAAAAGTTTGGCCTTAAATTGATTTATTGCAATTTTTCTTTATAGGTGTTTAAAATCTATTAAAAATAATTGATAAATTATTACTTAAACGCATATATTGATTGCAGGATTGACATTTGAGATAGCAGAAGGTGGTTTCTTAGACATAGACATCACAATTACTGGCCCTGATGGAGCCGTGATACACAAAGGCGAAAGAGAATCTTCTGGTATCTACACTTTCTCTGCGTCCACAACAGGCAGATACACATACTGCTTTAGCAATAAAATGTCAACAATGACACCAAAAGTAAGGATAAGTTTTGTGAAAATGTTAACAAGAGTTAGAAAACTATGTGAAATGGAAGACTTTAGGAGTAGTAATAATTTCTGCCTAAATTTCAAGTTTGAATGAATTTTTACAAAATTATTAGTGTTTAAACAGTTCATTTAAACATAGCATAGCATCTTCTAATCATTCAATATTATTATGTACTAAAAACAGTATTTATTTTTTATTGATTAACTAAGATATGTAACATTACTATAAAGTATTAGTAATACTGGTAATATAAACATAATTTAACATATACACTGCCCTGGTTTAATACCAGTAAACAGAATGTTTACACCTAATGTTAGATGGCAGAAATAGGTGTTGCTGTGGTACCTATTTAGATAATCTCTCACTATAGATAAACAGTAAAGTTTTATTTATATCAAATATGTTAGGTACCTTTATAAAATAATTTATTTTAAATGAAATTAATAATCCATTTAATATTTTTTTTTCACAAACTCAAAATTGCATTGCCTGAATCGTATTTACTAATTTACTACCTCCCAAATTCATTTTAGGTGGTCATGTTTAACTTAGAAATTGGAGATACTCCTAGTAAAAATGCTGGTGAAAAAGAGGAGGAAGTAAATCACAATAATTTGGAAAATATGATTAAAGAGCTTGCTGCCACACTGAAGATAGTAAAACATGAACAGGAGTACATGCAGGTAACATAATTTTTTTTAAAAAGGAATATTTTTGACCTTCCCCAAATTGACGGTACTTCTTGTTGGGCCTTCCAGCACTGGGTTTACCGATATGCGGCTGCCACCTTACTGCTTATTAAGCCATCAGTACTTCAAACAATGAACCCTATTGATTACCACTTTAGTCTAAAAACTCTCAGATAGTCTGTGATCTCAATTCTTGTACTGATCTCATGTCTGATTTAATTGAGTGAAATCTTTGGATGTAAACTGTACTGATTGGGAGTACAAATGTTTAGGAGAGGCCTATGTCTAGCAGGAGGCGATTGATAAGAACAATGACATTCTTGACTCATTTTTGATTGTGAGGAACCATTTTTTATGTTGAAAGTAGTTTCTTTTTTATTTAATAAAAAGATAAACCACACCTTCATATTATCATTGAGGTTCTATTTTATAGCAAGACCTTGCTTAAAAATACATTACCTTTCACTAGTTACAACTAGCTTCATTGAAACTAGTATAAAATGATTTTTCCACACTGATAGAAGATAGGCAATAGTATTATCAGTAATCCTGTATACCAAAAAGAAAATACTTATAAAAAAGTTAAAACTGCCACAATTAAGAAAATTTAAGACATTCTTCAAATAAGATTCAAATTGCATGTAATTCATGATAAAATCCTTTTTAAAAAATTACTCTTTCACAAAAATTTTAAAACTTTATTGAATAATCCATATTTCTGAAACATTTCTGTGCCTTCTTTGCCAGTTTAGTTATATGTTGTAAATCATCATTTCTGTGGATATTTGGGCATTTATATATATGTATACTAGTTGATTATGATATTCTCAAAATATACTAGAGAGATGGATATTGCATGTATGTACAAGTAATTTATCTGTTAGAAAGTAATTCATACCTGATGACCAGGCATTTAGAAAATAATGTTAGTTTTATACTTAATCAATAATTGTGAATGACAATATATAATGTAAAAAATTCATAAAATACATTTTTGATCATTTTGTTTCAAGGTTCGTGACCGCATTCATCGCTCAATAAACGAGAGTACAAACTCTAGAGTTGTAATGTGGTCCATCTTTGAGGCTTCAGTTCTACTAGTCATGACTCTTGGTCAAGTCTATTATCTCAAGAGATTCTTTGAGGTGCAGCGAGTTGTGTAACAGTGCTATTGTGTTGTTTTATATTTAAGTTTTAAAAAAATTGTGAAATTAAAAAAAATAGTGAAAAAATTAAATGTGATTCATTTATTAAAAGTATCAGTTTAACCCAAGAAAAAATTGTGAATGTGATTATATTAATTTATTTTCAGTGCTTATTTTTTATTTCAGAACCGTTTAGAAAATAAATTGATTTACAATTAAAACTTAAAGTGAATGGGACAGACACTTCATATTATAAGACTAGTCACATTTGTTTATTGTAACACCTGTTCCAATATTAATAGTGTATAGAGTCACAATAATTTAATACAATATTTAAAATATTTGCTTCAATGATAAATTTCATGAACTAATCAAAATAATAATGTGGATTCAATACTTCTCTCTAAAATATACTTAAATTATATTAACAACTTTATTTACTACTTACATAATGTAATAGATTTATTCTTGTCCCTTTATTTTCAAATACTCTTATTCTTTACCTTAAGCATATAGATGGTACTATACAAAGTAAATCTTAGAAATGCTCCCTACATGTGACATTCATGAGAGATACTATGGAATTGAAAGAAATAAAAATTAGGTACAGTGATTTAATTAAAACATGTTGGGAACTAGTATAAATTATTTATTTAACAAAAAAACAAGTATAACATTTTCAAGTATATCATTATTATTAATAGATTTTTCAAATCTTCAGATCTTTATAAAATGATTTTAAAAAATCTTAGTCTTGATATATGTATGTTTTAAACAGACAACATGTAAATCAAATACATGGCAAAATAAAAAAATATAGTTATTTTAAATAACTATATAATCCTTAATCTGCATTTGGCCGTGTGAGATGGCCTCATTTCTAAGTAGTGAAAACATTGATAATATATAATAAGATCTTTTTTTTATAAATAAAAATTTCTTTATTTTGACAACCTTCTGAAGGAACATAGTGTATAGTATATACTAACTATTAGTAAATTGATTATTTAGTAAACGTAAAAATTAAATATATGTAACATTGGTACAGTGTAAAACTAGACATCCATACGTCCAGTGACGATGGCTGTCACCGCGCATCCGGCCGGCAGCTCATTTAGCTCGCGACTAGCAGGAGGCAGCTCCAAAAGGACGCTCGCGCCGCAGGCGCTCAGCAATCGGCTGCTGCACTGTTTACATAATAATTTACATCAGTATGGTATAGCTTCCTTTGGCTGTCTTATTAATAACTAGCTAAGTAGCTTAGTATTACGTTATGTAGCTGTATTGTGTACATTAAACGTTTCAAAAAGACACAGGATCGATCACTATTGAAATTAAGCGTTCAGCAATCGAAAACATAGAGAATAAACAGACATTTTCTAAAAATAATAACTTTCGTGGACATATAACATTTGCCAACCCACAATTGACCCAGTGGTGGATAAACTGCCTTGCCCATTTCTAATGAAAGAAAGCACCTATGTTCTTGTAATGGAACGTTTGAAAGGACTGTTAGGTTAGTTTAAAGATGTATTACATCATCAAAATTATTTGAAGTAAAACATTTTACTGTACCTGATTGCCGAGAATCGCAGCAATAGGTAAATCATCATCGGTGAATTTAAGCACCGCCCTCACGTACTCCGGCCTGGGGTCCAAGCGGAATGGTTTGTCGAGACGAACACGCATGCGCGGATATTCACTATTGCGCCCGTCGCACACTCGTAGTGCGCGTATTACAAAAAGCAAGCAACATACGTACGCTGAAACTGGATTACCTGTAAAATCGACGAAATCGGTTTTTACATATACACAGTTTTTCAAATGTCTCTTTCAACGTGTTCTGTAAGGACACCAAAAATCAGATTGTAAAAAGCAAGATTAAGTTATCCCCTTAATTTAACTGTTAAAGTTAACTTGGTAAAATTAAATGGAACACGTTAGCGCGTGTAGGACTATGCATAACTTAAGAATTGTAGTACATACTTAATTTTACATACTTCAAAAATTTCTTTTTCTTACCAGGTAGACCAAAAATATATTTAGTCTGTCCCTCAAACTGACAAGTGGCGAAAGTACTGGGTTTGCCGGGCTTCATGCGGACGCGTCCGAAATGAAGTGTAGCGCCAAAGTCCTGAGGGCAAAAACAATTTCACCTAAATAGCTCACTATTTACTTATACGGTGCATATAGTATTAGATCAGCTTTTATCATACAAAAAAAAATATATGATTTAAGATCTGTTATTAATTAACCATTACCAACAATTTTACTAATTAAGATTTTTGACATTAATACTTTAATTCGATTAGACCCAAATAAAATAAAAAAATTAAACCTAAAGGAAAATAATTGAAATTTTATTATAACGTGAAATCTTAGAAATGTCTTTCTGTTCTCAATACAGACAGAGTTGTAAGTTCATTTGGTATGTTTATTTTTGTGTTTTTTCCACTTTGTGGGTAAAGGTCTTTCTGGTGCATTATTTTGTATACCTCTTCTTTTACTATTTGCTATATGTTTAAAATACTGACTGAGATTACAACAGGTTTATATAGGCATTATATTCTAATGCCTATATAAACTCTCTATAGGAAAATCTTCGAGATTGGGAAGGCAGATATTTTTTTTTAGTTGATGCATTACCTGTAGCAGTACTGGTTTGAGCAGGTCCCTTTCGCCCATGGAGACGCCGCCCGTGCAGACGAGTACGTCTGCTTTGCGCAGCGCGGCGGCCACGCTCGAGGCCAGTACCTCCGGCTCGTCGCGCGCCACGCCCATGCACTCGCACGAGTACCCGTACTCCCTATATACGCAACTTCATCATTATCATCTCAATTAATCATCCACTATTGAACTGGTGTCCACGTGTCTTGTAAAGTATTCAACAAAACAGTCTCGTGCTGCTTACGTCCAATGGATCTTAACGATCCTGTTGATATCGTTTGTCCACCGAGTGGGAGGTCTACTTACACTGCGATTTTTAGTGTGGAGTCGGTATTCCCATATTTTGAGTTCAGAATATCCATCGGTTCTGCGATACATGTGCTCTACTCATCGTCACTTTAGTCTTGCAATGCATATGGCAACGTGAGTATCTCTGATATGTTCGCGCAAAGATACTTAGAACGTCGCCAACTTCATTGCTCGCGGTGTGACTTTGAAGTTTTTTATGACGCTCTTAATTAGCCATCAAGTTTTGCAGACAAAGTTATCACTGGTAACATGCACTACTCGAAGACTGGTCTTCCGACACTAAGGAATATTGAACAAAAAGACCTCACCAAATTTCTCGAACGCAAATTAAAACATATCCTACAAGCTTTTTATACGTCCTACACACTAATTCGACCACAAATGGCATTTGACCTCAATTTCATAAGGAATTCAGTGACAATGTGGCTAAGAATGTGGATGCCTTTTATCTTAGAAAACTATGAAGTGAAGCCAAATGTATTCGAAAAAACTTACCAACAGCATTTAGTCACTTCGGCATGGATAAATTTAACACTGCTTGCCAAAAAAAAATTAAAGCTCAAAAGTTTAATACGTTACTTGAGAAGCGCTTTGAGCATAGTTTGATTAGAGTCACGAATGTGTGCTGGCTTTAACACGGCTTCCGACGGATCTTGAAGTTCATTTCCCGTCGATAGTATAGCCACCTGGAATTATGAATATTGTCAATAATAATGATATACTAATAGAGATGTTTACATAAGTTATCGGGGTAACGAGATCTTAACCTACTATCTCATAGCAACGAGTTATATGGTGTATATCATCCCAATTAATTATTAATAAAATATAAACATACACAACAACATATTCGAGAAATGAAGATTATTAATGGTTAACAAAAAACTGATATGTAACTGCGATTTTAAACTAACAGATACAGGAGAATATTATAATATCAATAACACCACATATTTACAGAAAGATCAAATTGTTACCGCATCTCTTGTGTAAATATTACATAAAATTACACAACTGTATACTTATTATGAAACGACGTATCTTGGCCAAACTTGCAATAAATACTTATTGAAAAAGAACCTATGCACATACTACCCAGTCTGAATTTCTATACCGACAGTTCCCGAACTAATATGTCTACCATCATCATTTTAGCCCATTGTGGTTTACAATACCAACAAAAATTACGATCGTTATGATTTAATTATAACGGGACATTACATCGCCATAGACAAAGCTGCACAGATTTTTTTTGTACATACCTTCGGACGAGTTTTAACTTTTACTTGCTGATATCCTGCGCCGGCTAATAATCCAACCACTGCCGCATCTATCACAGCTTCTGTGAAAGTTGTACGTTTATGTAAATTGAATATAATAAATAATGAGTATACAGTTTAATTGATAGCAATTAATATTAAAGTCAGGACTGGAATTTTTTACTTTCATTTTATATAGCGACAAGGTTTTTTTTCGACTCGCCCGGCAGCTTGTTCAATTGTGATAATATTCCGGCGCAGAATTTAAACTATCTTCAGGTACATTATCACTTTAACAGCATGTTTAATACAGATAAGCGTTGTCTCATTTAAGGTTAAAATATATATATGATTGATTCACCTTCGTCGATAATAGGATCGCCTAAAGCTATGTCGAATCCGACTGGACGTACGTCTTGTTGTGCTTTAGGCGCGACAACAATTTCCACTTCCAGCTCAACTTTATGATCCGGCGACGCCTTAATAAGCTTCGTGTCCTCTACCTGTAATGAAGTTTTGCTTAAATGAATTAAATGACCACATTTTCTTATAACTGTAAACAAAAGACTTCATTTTTTAACAGAGAGTTAATCTGGTGGTAAGCTACGTAGATAAATCTACCCATTACAATGTGGCGTTGGTTGTCATAGGAATGACATGTTATGCTTCTTTATTCAAGTAATTTCACTAGTTATGACGCTTTTCAAAAGAATACAATAAAGTTTGTACACCAACGTTTGACGGCAGCAACAAACGTTTCGGTGATACCTACCTCTAAGTATTCTGCATTATAAAGTGAACCCACTTGATCTTATATGATTTTATATTGAGAACGGGAAACTATTTTTTTATTTATGTTAATACGTTATATTATAAATCTTCCTAGCACAGCGCGTACGGTATTAGTTTAGACCAGAGTTCCCAAAATTTTTTGTTTCGTAGACCCCTTGCCATTTTTTTCCGTGTTGGGTAGACCCCCTACTTACCTGATATTGATTTCCCGTAAATTTCTAACTGTAGTGAAGTTTAGTGTTAATAACTTAAAGTAAAAACAAATGTTAATTTATACATTTATTAATTGAATTTAACAAAAAACGAAATAACACTGACTCACTAAAATTTGATATACTATCAGTTTATATTTTTTAAAATATTTTCTTGGCACTTTCGTTTTAAAGATTCAGGAAACGAATAAACGTATTTGTCCCACATTCGTATTTATAGAGTGACGAATTGAACAAGTCAGTGCAAGGTAGCG
>DWLS01006059.1:0-12022 GCA_018246255.1 Pachliopta kotzebuea | reverse complement strand
AAAAAATGGTTGGTGACAGCATCGAAATAAAGGGAAAATAATAAAATTCCAATGGTGTTTTGCCTCTATCCCCCCCCCCGCTCGTAACAATATCATCATCAGCCAGCGATTATCTACTAACTTACTATTACAAAAAAACTAGGCTAGTTCCAGGTTAATGCCCTTCACCATCAAAAGACCACATCGCCACTTAAAACCAGGTGGGATCGTAATCAAGCAATAACCGTTATAGATCAAAAAGAAAGTTCATTCAAGTGTTTATTAAGCAAACAACTGATATCATATGTACATTTCATTATCATTCAACTTTCATTTTAATCTCGTAACCTATTAACCTCATGACATCTCTGCATCACTCAAGGTAGACTGAAAGATAATGACAAAGGCATTAAGTCTTCATTTGCCAAGTGTGTATGAATAATTAACTTAAAATTGAGGAAATATAAGTAATTATAGATTAACTTACTATAACTAAAATTATTTATCAAGGGGTGTATTAGGTCCCACATAACAACTCAACCTCATCTGCTCGTATCAAATCATAATATCAACAAACGAGACCCTGGCTCAAATACCCCCCACTTTGCAGAGACATAAATCCAGCAGTGGACGTCTATCAGCTGATGATGATATTTATTAAAGTGAAAGTGGAGTTAAATATTACAATACTTAAAGCCTTTTTTTTATTATAATACTAAATTTTTTTAGACCCTTATCAAACTCGAAGCTGTCTCGTTTCATAACAGAATGCCGCTCAACCAGTTACCGTTAGGGTACACTTGTTCACCAGACGTCTGCTGAACAAGTTACACAACAACCTGCGTTGCTCGGCATCGTTTTGGCTAACTCTCTCCACAGAGCAGCGAAAGCGGTTAAGACCTACTTCGTTTTTATAATATTAAATAAATAAATAAAAAAAGGTCTGCTTGTTTTATTTGTATTGTATTCTTTTATTCATCGAACCGAGATTAGCAATAATGCAAATGAATATTAAGTCTCGTCGCAATGTGGTGCTGTGTATACCATCTTAACCAGCAGTTCATTGTTATGGATATCACTGATCGGTAGGACTACTACTAAAAAAACTGTTTTCCTTTTAAAATATGTTGAGAAATTCCACAAGGTGACAATTTAACGAAGCAACGTTTATAGTAATGGTTTATTGACCATCAATTTTTAGATGTATGGTTGATATAGTGTAGGTATAGTTTGTGTATTATGTTGGTTAGCGATGCGATGCACCCACTTGCTGAGTTTGATTGCGCCCTTCCGCCCATACCACTACTCACGGACCACCTCACCACCCCACCACCATCGAGCGTGACCGGTAATACGAAACCTTGTACACGGCGTAACACAGTATAGTAGATTCAAAGCTGGGCAGTTTATAAATAAATAAAAACAATCATAAAGAACTTCGACAAAGCACAATTTTGTATTGTATAAGTTACGAATAAAATAATCCCGCACATGCAATGGTAATGTGAACGATGTTAATGTTAATTATGTATATCATATTTGTTTATTTTTCGTTGTGTGTATTGTTGTGTATGTGGGAACTAGCTTGTAAGAGATTATTACGCCCATATAATTGTATATAGCCAGTGTATGTATGTTATAGATTTAATTAAAGTGTACACAATTGTTGGCTAGTCAAAATAAATACCTGAACTATAGTTTTATTTAAACTTTCTGCTTGTCTCGTCGGTTAGATGACTATTAAAAAAATTATTAACTAGAAGAGTTAGTGCCAAAAGGTTTAAAATTGCATTCAATTCTTGAAGTTCATAAATTTTATTTAACCGCTACAACTATTCATACCGCAAGAGACTCTAACAATATATAATTACAATAATAACAATTTATAAATTACATCCAACTTCACCATAAACATGAAATCACACCGACAGCCGGTTACTATCATTAACGCATTTCAAATCATACAATAAATAAATATTGCGAATAAAAACAATACAATCTATATAATTTATATAGGAAAATAAAACGAATTCGCATCTGCTCTCACATCACATATATAAAAATAAAAACATTTCAAAACAAACATTCGCAAATGAAATATTACGTAAATGGTTATACCGTTTATGCATTGCTCTGTGTCAATCTTCTAGTCCAAGATATTCACGTATGATCAAGCTATTTTAAGCTATAACCACTATACAATACGATTCAAAATTGCTAAACGGCTTCACATCCAATAATGAAATCGCTGTTGGTCTACCTGACGGAACGTTGCGGAAGTAGATGTTTATTTATATTTTTCAAGTGACGTAAACACGTTAAATCCGGTGACTTGATAGTTTAAAAATTTAAGTTTAATCTCTTAGTTAAGAATAAGCAAATTTCGGAGGGTCAATAATAATACTATACGCTCAGAAAGTTATACGAGTTAGGGTTATATAATAAAGTAAGAAATACAGAATAAGGTTCTACAGACGACAGGAATTGCTGGAGAATTGAAGGAAGATTGTTCACCAGCAAAAGAGCTTAGTTTTATAAAACATGTATTTAGTTATTCATAAAGAGATTTTATCAGCATTTTAACTTCTAGATCATTCCAACTATACAATAGGGTTGAGCAAAGAACTTATATAAAGGTGCAGTAACGCATTAATGTAAACTAAATATATAATAGTATTGTAAATGTTATAAATTGGTGCATACAAATATATTGTGAGAAAGGTCAAAATGCACATAAAACATTCATGTATTGAAAATAAATAAATACATAGTAATGATATCTGTCAGCATTAGCAGGTTAATAATAATGAAATGAAAGACCATGAATCAATAAAACTTTAACGAGATCCAATTTAGCCGGAGGATAGAATAAGGGTCGTTATACCCTGTGAACCGAAAATATTCAATAGATTGTGTCGAAAATCAGTAAAAAGGTCCACAAAATGGCGGCAGGGCGGGGACACTTATGTATTATATAGAAATGTTCAATATGTAGTCGTATAAACGGATTACTTTCCTTTCCCCCTTTATGGTTACAAGGGATTGTTCTTTCAATAAGATCTATTTGCTAGAAACTTTATGATATCACAAAAATAAAACGAAAAATGACATATTATGTTCTTCTTTAAGTCGACTATAATACTAATAAATACTAGTCACAGGTCTCAAACCGTCTAGATAGGTACGACCGCAGCTCCTATTACCACCACTAAATATTAATGTACTAACATTACTATAATCCAGTCTGAAGAATCAGGGAAGTTACTGGAGTTACGACACTTAATATCATATATGAAGCGATCAGCGCAATGTGGTGCTGTGTATACCATCTTAACCGGCACCGCATTGTCATGGGTAAGAGTATCACTTAACATCAGACTTTGTACATCTGTCCGTCTCGTGAAATTAAAAAAAAAATTATATGTATGTTAATCGTTGCAGTTTATAACCTAAGATTCATGAGGTATCTTATCTTTGGAGTCTGGATTCACTATTACGAAAAAAAGCATATCGTTATCTTTATAAATGTTTTTTCGCCAGCCTCCTATTTTATCAATTCAGCCCCTATTGAAGCCCACTGATAAATACAAGCCTCCAAGGAAATCTCATCATCATCATCAACATCGACAGCATGCGGCAGTCTGCTGCTGAAAATAGGCTTCTCTTAAGAAACGCCACTTGATGCAGTCTTCGGCTATACGCATCAAGTTGCTACCAACCGCCTTGCTGATTGTCTCTCCATCTGATTTGCGAAGTTTCATCATCATCATCATCATCATCATTTCAATCGATGGACGTCAACTGCTGGACATCTCTTGTAAAGCACGAATTAAATTATTATAAAATGAGACTATGAATCAATAAAACACTACGAAGTTCATGAGCGCGTAATTATGGTTAAAGTGCCAGAAGCTGGTCATCTTTTAAGACACACCGATGGTAAAATATATTATATGGGCATATCTAAGCCAAAATTTAATACGCATCAGCTTTCCTTATTAAGTATGATTCTTAATGCGTGAACATATCATCATAGATCAAGTTAACTGAAAATATGAATTTTTCCATTAAATTTTACGGATTCATGAGGAATATTGTTATACACGGAGATATCATATTCCTCATAATTTCCTTGATTTAAAACTTAAACTAACATAGTACATAAGTAGTATATTGTTATTGACCCTTACTAACCTAATACAGATTCATAGTCCGTAATATTTTTTTTATTTATTTATTTATTAAATCTAATTCAAAAAATATCATATACTATTTCGTCCTAAAAACGGCATCCAAAAATAACATGTAAAAAAAAATTACAGCGCTATTTAGATTAACACTCCCGTTCCGATTAAGATTCCGCATTCCATCTCTGATGTTACTGTTACAGGGAACCATATGAAATAACTCTAAAAATATCTTTCATAGTTTCCTTTTTTTATTGCCATACTAAAAATAACTGCTTAGGTTCAACATACATTTCGTATCATGGTAATAATTATGACGGTTCAAAATTATTATACATTTTCATAATTTTTTTTGAAAACTGAAAGAATTTGTAGTTTCTTCTTAGATATATACATCTATTGACTATTTTCTTTATTTTTATTATACAACAGTTAAAGCTGTAAGAGATATCTAAAGTTATATCTCTACTTATTTATATATTCTTTTAAAAATTTGTTTAGTCTATAGTTTTTCTATATTTTGGATAAACTGATTGTAGTGTGAAAGATCAATGGCATAAGATCACGGAGTAAAATTCTTAGCTGCTGATCCGACCAGATACAAACATACTGGGCATTAACATAAGAAATGCTCTAAAATCTGCCGAGGACAAGACGATGTGGAAGCATCGGGGAGCGTTTCAAGATAAGCACAACCTTCAGTAATAAAGTACACGAATAAAAAGAAAAAGTGGCCCATACAAAATTGTGAAACTTTGGGCTCCCACAACTCGGGAACCCGACCACATACCAACAAAATTCCAACGGCTCTAATCTTATCTAAGCGAGATCTGTCTGTATGACAAATTTCAGAGCCAGCTCCTACCCCTTGTAGTTCTCAAGATTGAAAATTGTTGACGGAGAGACATTGTAGTTTAAATAAAGTTTTTAAAAATTTACATACATGAGTATTTTCTATACAAAAATTCCAGTCCAAATCATGGTATATATTAAATGGTGGGGCTCCGCCACGTTGGGCAGGCGGCGCTCCTATAAACAAACGCCGGAAGCGAACCTTATAAATAAACATAGGCCGTGTGTTCAACGCGAGGCAAAGTAGCGTGCTATAACACTGTTATAAATTCACAGTTGCAGTAAAGTCTTACCTAATTTTCTTTTTATTCAACGAGTAAGGCATTCATTATAATGATACGCTCACCCATAACAACGTCGCTCTGGTTAACATTGCACCTTGAGACATAAGGTGTTCTCCTTACCAGATTACACTAGCTATAACGCCTTTCAAATTCGTACGCAGTAATGTTTGCCACACTGTCAGCTACACGAGAACTGCAGTGGTAAGTAATTTATAATAGTATTATAGCTCTGAGGATCCTGTTGCCGATGACTATAGGAAATTGTGCAAACATTAATTTCGCTTCATTCGTTTCCAGTCCAATATATGGATTAGGATTGTTATAGATTGAGACTGACCTCGTCGGCTGGCTTGGTGGGCGTGATAGCGACGGTCTCGTTGAAACAGAGGCAGGCGCAATAGTGCCGGTTCGCATCCACATCCGTCAGCACCGAGACGTAGAAGCGCGGCTCCGAGCGCTCCGTGGACAGCGCCCATCCTTGAGGCTGGCAGAACCATTCGATCCCGTCGTGAAATGGTGTATCGTCCCAATTGGTCTCCGGGAATCGCTGGAGGATGACGCCGTTACTCAGACCGCCCCCTGTTACAAATGATTATTTTTAAAGTTTCATTTGTATCAACATATAACAGCACAACATTATTTGCATAAATCAGTAAACTAATATAAACTAAATAATTTTATACTATTACTTAAAATGAACATCCTATTTTGGACTAGTATGTGAAATGGAGAAGGCAATGGCAACACCACTCCGTTATAATTGCTAAGAAAGTCATCGTGTGGTTCATTGCACATGATGACCACGACCCTCAGTTATGAGGGAATACGACTTAGAAGAGAGAGGAGAGAAAATAAATATACACTGTTGAACATAGGCCACCCCTAATAATGAAGCGTTTTGGGCCATCTCCCTCCACGCTGGCCCAAGCGTTTGTTGATTAGCAGAGTGCTCTATAAGCGAGTTAGGTTCGCTTGGGTCCCGTGAGTTGTTCGGAATCTTTTACACCATTTTATAATACCTATTACTACGGTCCAGTATTAACAAATTACTGTTTCATTTACGAACGACAAGTTCACCTTCCTAATATAGACTCAATAATTACAGTTAGGTCGTATTTAAATTTACACAGCAACCGTCACCATTACCTACCTCGAATATATGATAAGAAAACAGTTAAAGTATACAAACATAAGTTTGTGATGAAATTGATGAATATTTGAGGAATATAAAAGTACAAAAGAGAAGTAATAATTAAAATTGTATTTCGATGTATATATTTTTTATGCTTTCCCTTTTGAGATATGGATACGGGGGCTTACGTTTTTCATAATTTATTTTCACTCTTTCTTTTTCTTTCTTTAACATCTCGCTTTCATACATATTATCATACTCTTTTTCCTAATACAGTTCTTTAATTTCCTTTTCCATGCAACCTTATATATTTTTATTATTTGTTGTTTTATCTCGTACATTATTTTACCTTTAACTTGTTCTTTTGTTTACCTTCTCTTACATCCTTTCTTTACAATGCGTTTTATCTCACTCTCCTTTTGTAATCTCTAATTTTCCTTCTATTTCGTATCTTTTACAATTATAAAGACTTATGTGTTCTACGAATGTATTACTAACATTCATTTCTGACTACACAGCAGTTTAAATATGGCCTCTACGAATCGAGCTAGGAGACAATTTCGCCAATTGTAGGCGAAGAGGCGGTGTGTGCAAATGATTCAATCCAATATAAATGGAATGCTGAATAAAGTCCAATTGATACGAGGTCCAGTGGAACTGTTTTCCGGTGCGCAATAAATTGTACTTGACACCGTTATCAACTATTCATATACTGGTCACGAGTTCACCGTGTCGGACAATACTCATCAACATTTATTGTACAAAACATAGAAAAAAAAATTATGCTTCTTCGTACAAGGGAGACGAGTAAAACGTTCCTCTGATGGTAGATGATAGGCTTACCCATAACGTGGCTCTGGTTAAAATGGTGTATACATCGACACATTGCGCTTATCGTTTGAGACATAAGATGTTAAGTTTCACTACCCCCAGTCATTTTACTAGCACTTTTCAAACAAAACACAGGAATTTTTTCATAGTTCTATTTTGCGGTAGAAATAAGAGCTACTATGGTACCTACCTAGACGGTCTCCGGCAACAGAATCCTATATCCGGCAATTAATAAATATACCAACTGTTCGACTACAAAGAAGCTTCTGTAATGTTTAAAACAAATGTGATTTTAAAATATATAGTTTAATACTAAGAAAATTAATATCAAAGCCGATTTGTTGGTTCGTAAAGGAAACAATGATGTCAGAGTTAAAATTATGAAAACAAATGTTGCTAAAATTATGCACGTAACGTTATACCGAAAACCATCAATTTGTTATTCTTCACCTCCGTGCCGTGGAGGGTCATGGTCACCCCTGGGCACACTCCGACGGTCACCACTTGTACAAGCGAATCTCCACCACCCAATATTATAAAACAGTGCCTATAAATACTATTATCGCTCGGCAAGCAGCTGTTCCGGCTGCATTTTAAAACAAGGTTATTAAAATTGTTGTTTAAACTAATTCGTATGAAATAAATAGTAATTACTAGCAGAGTTTGTTTTCTAATTAACATTGTAATTTCAAAACATTAATATGCAAATTTTATTACACGTAATCTTAGTAACTACTGGGTACCGCCTCAAAGTGCAATAGTAAAGCTTTCAGCCAGATTGTGAAACGTAAATAGATTTTTATATATGGCAATATATCATGTGTTTGGATAGATATTGTAAGTTCTATTTTGTATAGAAGAGAATTATTTGAATGATTACTAGATACTTAGCGGAAGTAGACATGGTAATGTGGGATTTCTACTCACTAAAACTCTTCGACTGACTCCTATAGCAAGTTGGAAGGGATTGGGGTTTAGTATTTGCCAAAACTAACAAAAAATTCTTTTTACGAATTAAAACTTTTTTTGTGATGCGTCAATAACCCAAAATTAACAAACTAGACATGCAAGCAGAGGGAATAGAAAATCTGAAATGATGGTGTAAAACTTAATCACATATTAACTATTAACCTTTAATCCTTCATCTTATCAACAAACTAAAACATACTGCGAGGTAGTAAGTATGAATAATATTCAAGGCTCCATTCAAAATCCTTCAAAGTAAACGGCACACGATTTAAAACTGAGCCGGCAGCCATTCACCGCCCTGAGCGCTCCATGCACCAAGCAGAGTTGTAATTATCTTTTCACCGCCAGTGTCTTTAAGACGTACGACACTACTACCTAGTAAATATACTACCTACTTAGTAAAGAAAAACACATACGTCTTCTGTTTTATGAGTACGTCTATATATATAAAGAGCGCGAGTTTCTGTGCGAGCAAGTTTGCACTATTATCAAACATCGTATGGGATTGCGGACAAATCTACATTTGCGGATTTTAAGCTTTACAAAACACCATGAGACGAGTACACAAAAACTCAAGGGACTCAACTCAACCTACCCTCCTCGACCCCCCGAACTAGTTCCCGTCTTATCGTGGCGAAGGGACTCTAGTAACCGTGGTCTCGTCACCCATGGTGAAGCGAAGAGGAACCTACCGGCTGGTTCGAGGTTGTGAACAATTACCTTAACTCTATGTGAGAGAACGCACCGAGTACCGGCACTGAGTTCGGTAAAGGGACTATTTGTTCAAGTCAAGTGCCCTAATGCTAAAGTTTATATTTCAGAAAGATTTTACAAACATAAATACATTTGTAAAAAATTTATTTCTATCCCATACTAATCCAGAGTGAAGGATCGTTAGAGCACACCAAGTCACGCTCCCAGTTTAAGTGGATCTCATTACGTATGCGACACCGTGGCCCGAATTTAGTGGAATCCACATTATACTTTTACATCACGTCCTAACCGCAAAAACAGTGTACGGCAAAGCATACAACTTACTATGATATAACACTAAAGGGTGCAGCAACAGATTAAAACAACAATAACAAGTAATTTTCAAACAATTTACAGAAGATCTTGTTTGTTAACGACAGACTTGTCTGAAAACTCAAAACCTCTTCAATTAAATTAAATTTGAACAATCATCAATCAAAGACAAGGCTGCCAAACTACGTTGGCAACTTGGCACTGAAGCATTCCCTAGAGAGACGAAGACCGATAGGCAGACCCAAGACAAGGTGGAAAAATGTAGTGTTAAGAGATAAGTGAGAATGCCAAGTGACTAATGACTATATCAAGGATATAGCAAGTTGGAGAAAAAGATAAGGAAAGCTGTACCCACCACCATATGGGTTGGTTGCTAAGAAAAGAGAGAGTACAATTATCGATCTTTTATTGCTAAAGTCAATTCCTCTCTTCTGACAGAAACTGACAAGGAATTCAGTGTGACGCTACTCTTTATGGTAGACTTCTAGAGACAGCATTTTAAAAACTCAATATTTTTATATTAACATTTCTTCATATAAAATTGAGCATTACAATTCTAAACAATATCTTTTGTTCTTGTCACACAGCAGCGTTATGAAAGGAACAAAGCTTCAGCAACAATATGTGTAGTAACATAAAGTATGATAAAAGCAAAGTTGTTACCGACGGCGCGACAAAGCTCGACTTCAAATGACAATAGAAACTTCTCCAGCTCGCTGCTTAAAAGAAATTGTCATAACGTATGTGAATACCATGGCAGTTATAGATCCATTTGTAATATTAAAATCTACATAATGGAGTTCTATCATGACACAATAGATAACCTTATAACACGGTTCCTGGTTCGATAGACACGGATGGTTCAATATGAATGTCAGTTGGTTTTTTGAATCCGCCTGACTTGTAACTATGTTCAAATCGTCGACCTCTTTGATTATTTAAAATAATAAATTAAGGTCAACAAACTTTAACAATTAGGAAATTAAAGAAAAATTTATACCGTCAAATACTACGAAAATATAGTATAGTCGAACTTCTCTTTTAGATACAAAGTCTAGATCAAATCAAAGGCAATTATGCTAGTTGGAAGTTATACGAGTTACAATTACCAACTGTTTGTTACAATCCTCACAGAAGATAATGAAGATTTTAATGGGTAAAAATTCTACATAAACCTGACTTCCCACAAGAAGTTCGTTTAGTAGAACTTCAATCGGTGAACTGTGCAGGTATTCATACAACAGGTCGAAGGTTCTTACGTCACCGCATAGCCCGGCTCCGTGCGAAGCCAAATCCGGTTCCTTATCCTCCATCTATTGTATTCACTTGTCATTTATTATTTATTATATAAATATCTGTTCACTTACAGCAAAGCAGCCGGCTTAAGTCAGGCGTTTGAAAAAATAAGTTGATCATACAAATTTGCTATGCGCTGTGATAGATACGAGAAAGTCAGAAAGTTGTTGCTTTTAATATTATGTTTAAGACTACTCTGAAGTGATGCAGAGATATGAGACGTCATCATAATCATCGACAGCCTGCAGCAGTCCATTGTTGGACACGGGCGTCTATTAAGACACTTCACTTAGCCTAATATCCAGTTATGTTGTGTCTGCCTCTGTTACTGGAGACAGTCTAGATAGGTACCACCGCAGCTCCTGTTACTGTCACTAAGTAGTACTATGCAAACATTACTGTGTTCCAGTATAAAGAGTGCTGTATGCTAGTAATTAATGAGTAGAGAGACATATAGCGCCTCAAGGTTACGAGCGCAATGTGATGCCGTATTTTAATTATTTTGAAGTCGTGAAACACAAAAACAATGTAAGTAAATTTCCGATGATAATGATGATAAAATCATTTCTGGTGCTAGATCTGTGTTGACAATCTAGGTACCAATTACAACAGCGCCTATTTCAAACACCTTAAAAACAGGTACAGTGGGCGGACTTATAAAATGAATATTTATATGACTGACAACTTAGGTCTATTACAGGTTTGTTAGTAATAACTAACTCAGGTCTATGTTAGTACTGATACTTTATGACTTAAGCTGATACTGAAGACTTATGCTGATAAGCTTTTACTACCGGTCTACACGGTAGATAATGAAAAGTGTAGATATAAGTGAAAACTGTTTTAATTTTTTAGTGAAGTTTGTAATGTGACGTGAAAACATTTTTGAGAGATGAACGTCTTATTGGCGAATCAACTTCTTTTTCTATTCAACAGGGCGAGGAGACAAGCGAAATTTATACCTGATGGTAAGTAATAATCTCCCTAAAACAAAGTCGCGCAAGTTAATATGGTATCACAGCACCACATTGGGCTGGTCCCTCTGAGATGTAAGGTCTAAGTCTTGCTCCCCCAGTAATTTCACTAGCCAGCAATGGGAGTCTATCGGCTGATGATGATGAATCATAAAATATGTTCTAGATTACGTTTGTATTTGTATAGGATGTATATTATCGGTTGAAATAATGATGATGAAGATTACTTTCAAATAAAAAACTACCTAAAATTAGTTATTTGTTCTTGAGAAATTATTAAGAGGTGTATTAATACTTCCTATTTTCCTACTTAGGTTTTTTCCTCTGGAAATTGATAGTTTTAACAACTTTTTCAGTCATTTTTTTTATATATTTACTTCTCTTTTTTTCTTTATTGTATAACCTTTAAAGTGAGGTACACAAAAGGCGGGCTTAATGCCAGCAGGGATTCTCCACCACCCAACCTTTGGAGAGATGAGATGTTGTATACAC
>DWLS01006058.1:0-12022 GCA_018246255.1 Pachliopta kotzebuea | reverse complement strand
ATATATTACACAGACATTTCTAGATAGTAATGAGAAAATTCAAGGTATCGCATTAGTATTACTATAATAATGATTATCAAATCAGAAAAGTTATAGCAGCAAACTGATACTGTTGAAAATAGAAATATAACTTATTTATAAGCTATATATATAAATAATGTTGATTATAACCAATATTATGACAGTTCCAATAACAAAGCGAAAGACATAAAAAATAAAACACAAAAAAATATTGAAGGCATGTTTTATACATAATATTAACTCACAAAGTTTATTTTCGAGACGTTTGCAAACCCAGTCTTTTTTTAAAAAACGTGTTAAAATATAAAAAATAAATTAAATCCAGTATAGGAAATTACGTTTTCAAGTGTAATTATCAAAAAGGATATAAATCAACTGAATAAAAATGGAGTTAGAACAATGCTTTTCACATTTCATCGCCACGATAAGAGACTCGCTTTAAGGTACTTTATGACATTTTCCCATGTTATCAGTTTGAATGGAAATTATATAAATTATTCGGAGTGAGAGGGAAAGAATAAAATAAGTTAGTTTAGATTTTAATGCTACCTTTAAACACAGTCTACGTTTTTTTAAAATTAACGAATCTACATTCTCTTATTTAAAGTTAGTAACAGACAGTACGTTAATATCTCCTTATGTTCCATGGTAGGGAAAGTTAAAAAGTCATCTAGATGTTAAATCGGTTAACTGCACCCTTGAGTTAAGTGATACATTAAAAATAGATAAATCCATTAATAAATATCTCTTTTCAGAAGAAATAGAATAATAAAAAACTATTTGATGAACTTTGATTAGTTATACAGTTTATACATCAGTCAGACAGACTATGCGTATTTGTAAATACACAATATTGCAACGCAATGGAAAATCAAAATTATAAATATCTAGTATATGTATAAAAAACCTGACATCTGATAGTTATAATATAAACTCGGCACGTAAATATCATTTATACAAAATTATCATACCAGACCCTCATATCCAGCAGCGAGAAGAAATCGCGAAAGGGAATACCCCTTGAGAATTCATCGGAAACATTATTTGAAACTCCGAATATTATTCCGATCATTTTTGCGAATACAATTCTTATGTTAAAATATTATAATAAAATAATTTAATGGCAACGTACAAGTAGATAACTATAGGAAGACATGATGTTTTAAGGAAATTTAGCAGTACAATGTAGCTTAGGAATTTAACAACAGGATCTAAAGAAATATCATAGCAAATTAATTCAAATGTATCAGATAATCATAAACTTTAAAATCAAAATAAAATAGTCCGGCTAAGATCACGGTGCAAACATCTAGATACAGGCATCGTGACTGATCCCATCTGATTAATCTTGATTGGTGGTAGGTCTCCGTTCCTGGAGACCGTCTATGTAAGTACCGCCGAAGTTCTTATTACTACCACCAAATAGTAATGTGTAAACATTACTGTGTTCGGGCTTTAAAGGTGTTGTAAGCTATTAAAACTACTAGGGTAAGACTTAACAATTTATGTCTCAAGACAATCTTAACCGGTGCAATTTTATGAGCAACCGTATCACTTACTATCAGGTGAAGGGCGTGCTAGTCTCATTAACCAGCTTAAAAAATATCATTATCAGACGGAAGACATTCAACAGTAGATACAGAACTCTCCCAGGAATAACTATACGGATTTTTCTACCATTATCCAGCGGTTTCCCACCAACGTAACCAGATTGTCATTTCACTATGAGGAGGCGTATTATTGTAATGTAAGCATCTTGTAAAATCCTTGTTTTTGCGCTTAAACCAATTTCATTAATATTACAAATTCGAACTATGTAATTATCGGAAACAATTCAAAGTCTTCGAATTATTTGGACACGATAATAAAGGAGTCGTTACCGCACGCTGCGGAGCGTTGGCATAGTTGAATATCAGACGGAAGATGCCATTAACGTAAATCTGCCTCGTAATGGTGCTAGATCATTCACTATGAATGACAATTATCATATCTATGATCCTCAATTATTGATCGTTAGTAGCATTTATGTGTTGGTATCTTGTTTTGACTAATAAGAATTTATTGAATTTGAATTGGGATGCAGGATACCCCACAACACAACTTATGACACCCAAGCCAATATCGGCTGCTCGTGGTGCACACGAGGCTATGACTCTCTCACCAACCCACATTGGGTTAGCATGGTGGGAGATGGCCCATATCCCTTATTATTGGGGGATGTCTATGTACAACAGTGGAGGTCTATCGAGAGATGATGATAATTTTGAATTAAATTAACTATTTAAAACATGGAGGACTTTTCGACTTGTGCTTTAAGATTGGATATTATAATTTTTGCTAGGACAACCCATTGCGACTTCAGTTTTCATACATGAAGGGCTATGTCGATGACCTTGGTCCTCTAACGGATTACTTCATTATAAATTTTATCCACCAGAAAAACGCCGAGCATACCTCTTTCCATCACCCTCTGAGCTACTTTGAAGTAATGGAATAGTGTCACCGTCAACGTTTTAAGTGGAAAGACATTTCAATGAATTCGTTTAAGGGATTAGACACTACGTTTTTAAATAGCATAAATTAAGATATTTATTTAATTATTCCATTAGTTTGATGTTTGTCATTTATGTCAAGGACGTAACTTTCGTGATAGTTTTTCTCCCAGAATTTTCAAGTATTTATTCAGCGCTAAAAATGCACACCGAAATTCTTTCTTTCCGTATAGAAGGTGCAAAATATTTTTCAAAATATTAAACAACAACGAAACGCTGTGACCAAGTTCAAATCGATTTTCTATCAAAACGTTTTAGAACTCGTCTCACAACTGTTCTTCGCAAACTTGCCGGTTTGAAAATGCGTCAAAATGTATACAAAGTGCTTTGTTGTTTTGTACTTTTGTTAGCACTTTCCTACCAATATTTATAGGTACTTTAACAATTTTCTGAAAACTTCCTTTTTTGGAGAGATATTGTTTTTGTTTAAACATTTTCGTTGTGATGTAATTTTCACACGAGTAACAAAGGAATATATTATGATATTAAAGAAATCAATAATTATTATAGGAAATATTTATTGGAGAACAGTTTGATTAATAATAACTAAATATCAAATATAACACAACGGAAAAGAATCATTATCCATCGAAGATTTTTTTAAGAATTCTTTTGATCAAGTTTAAGAATTTTATTATAAATCATCCTAATCATGCAGATTTTGTGTCAAGAAGCTGTAGTCATCTATCTATCGACTCAGGAGTCCCTTAAGGCGAGATAAGATAATCAACCTGTTATACTGCTACTCCATTATTGAGAATAAAGATTATAAACACAATTTATACCAAATTATGTACATATAATACATTATTTTCATGTAAAAGTGACAAAAGATTTATGTTAGATAAATGTTCTAGAGATTACTGGAAACATTTGTATGTATGAAGTTAAAAAAGTTTTTTAAATACAAATTTATTTTCTTTAAATAAAATATTTAAGTGTTCTGCCTCAAAGTTAATACGGGCAATGTTTTTATTAAGTTAAACGTTCAGGTTCAGGAATATACGGGAACATTCTATACGTATTCCGTCTTATGGTAATGGAAGCCGAGTCGGAGTGCCCCAATGTTTGCATGAACGCTCCCTTTATGATAATGCACTCCGCACAAGTGACAATAGTTGTTCACAGCCAAAGACCATTCATGTCTGAATCCTTAATTAGTATAATAAATCTGTCACAGTCCGTGGAATCGTTATCATTGTGTCAATCTATGATTACACTAGTAATTGAAATATCTGCATCATACACATCGAAACATTCTGCTGCTCATCTAATAATCTTCTTAATGTCATATGAAATGTTATCCAATACCTCAGCCTCATACTGTACTCGTTAGGCATGTGAATTGGCGAAGAAATATTTTCTAGTCACTAAAAAAGATAAAGGTTAGTCTTCTATGGTCTCTAGTAAATCTAGGATTAGTCTCTTTGTATATATTCGCAGAAGCAAGATTCCATTGTACTAGAAATTTCGATAAACAAACAAAATAACAACTTACAGGAGACAATGAGGAAAGAGTATTCTATAAGCAGAATATTAATTCTCTTTAGATTTGTTGATCTTCTTCTATCCGCTTTATCCCCAATAACAAAAGCTTCGTATTCGCCCTACAGCAGCCTAATGTCACTTTATTTTGATACACTTTCCCTGTTTTCCTCAATATTCTCCGTTATTGTTTCGTTAGTTCACGTTTTTAATTCAACGTTGTTGTTTGTCGTTTGTTTTTTGTTCATCACGATTCCGGGGACACATTTGTATGCGACGGCGTCTGGCGCAAAATGAAAACTTTGCATTTGTAAAATTTTTCTTGCAGTTTTTGTTTATAAGATTTTTACATAGGGAAATACTTTAAAATTAGGCCATTGTTAATAAAAGAAATTATTTATTACATAGTTTCATTTTAATAAAACTGTTTGATGATAATCTATAAAATTGCCTTGATTTCATTTTTGTTGGGAACTTGTAGTAGAAATAAGTGAAAAAATATACTAAAAATATTTTACATATCATATAAATAAAATTCTTGTAACATACATATGGCATATCACTTATTAATATAGATAAATAAATACATTTACAGACCGGAGACAGATTCTTTGTTATACACTAAGAGGCGAAAAGAGAAGCAAGACGTTCACCTGATGGTAAATGATACGCTTGGTCATAACAACACGGCTCTGGTTAAGATGATATACACTGCATACTGCGCTCGTTGCCTTGAGACATGAGGTGTTAGCTCTCGTTACTACAGTAATTTCACCACACAATATTCAAATCGGAACACAGTAATATTTGCGATAGGAGCTGCAGTGGTACTTACATACACCTGGTAAATAACAACAGTATTCAACTATTACTTATTGTTCATGTAGAATAATTAATTAAACCTCAACTATACGGAATAAATAAACGATTTCTCGTTTTTAATGTCCTTTCTTTCCAGTCTAAGGCAAATTTTAAGGTAATATAGGAATTTCACTCATTTTAATGGGTATTCCAAATATACGTACCACACCATGACAGTTGCACGTCACTTGGCGGTCCGCCAACAGGGGGCGATAGGCGTGAAGACCTGGGCACATCATTCATGCTGTCAATCCTATAAATTTATGGTACGTAACCTGATTGAAATGCTAAAACTATACGAAGTAAGCTATCAATACTTTAAATGACCAAGCTTTTAGTTATACTAACTAATAAAGCTCTGTTAAAACAAATTCATATTAAAATATAATTAATATAACATATATGTACTTACTACTTTTACTGTACTTTTACATCAGTTTCATTTCGAACAGAAATTTACAGAACCGTCATGACATTTGTGAATAACTCCTGAAATATTATAAACGTATATAATTAGTTATATACGCTTTAGTTATATTCCATATTTGTACATAACCATTCTATTCATAATATAACAAGCATTTCATAATTTTTCAATAAGCAAAAACATTTTCTAAAGACTTTAGAGAAGATAAGAATAAGAAGCAAAAGACTCAGGAGATGGGAATACCACTGGTGATAGGTCTATGTTGCCGGAGACCGTCTAAGTACCATCGCAACTCCTATTTCTACCGCTAAATAGTAATGTAAATACATTACTGTGTTCCGGTTTGAAGGATGCTGTATGCTAGCAAAATTACTGGGGTAACGAGACATATTAACCTTAAGGCGTTGAACGCAATAAGGTGCCGTGTATACAATCTTAATCAGAGGCATATTGTTAAGGACAAACGTAACACTTATATACTATCAGGTGAACACCTTACTTGTCTTGTCGCCACGTAGATTAAAAAATAATAACTTTGTCAAAATGGTTTTCACAGTTTTCTGAATTTTCTATACCCATTCTCATTAATTTGAAGAGTTATTGTATATTGTTCTGCTTCTCCACAGCTCAGGATCACGTGCAGCTTCTACTTCTCTTTCTGTTCTTAAATAAAATTTCGTCGGTGACTTGTAAAGCGTTTACTCTAAACTTTTTATCTGAAAAGTAGTAAACTGATGTTAAGTAAATTCTTCGTCCTTAGGTCGTATCGATCGTCGATAAGTAGCAGATGTGCTCTTACCCCTAAGCACTAAGCTGTAGTACCTTGTTAACATAATTGCTTCTGTGGTCCCTTTGCACTTACTTCGTGTATCACCCACAGACTATACAAATGCTTTACGATCACATCCTTTCAAGGAGCCGTCCCTTCCCGCCCAAGGCTCATTTTCAAATAGATTGTTCACATCAATAATTACTAGTATTATTACCACGTAATTGTCCGTTACCTTGTAAGTTCTGAATGTAATTTACAAACTTATTAATAATTTATTGTGTCAGGGAAACTATCAAGAATTCATTTTATGTTTGAAGAATATAAAACCAAATAAGACGTAGTTTTACTGGTCGTAGTTTCCCGTTAGATCCTCCGATAGGTCTCTAAAATGATACGCAACATAACGTGCTAAATTTCGTTACCCCATTAATTTTACTAGTACAGCAACTTCAAGCCGAAACACAGTAATGTTTCGTCTTTAGCCGATAGACGTCCACTACTGGACATAAGCTTCCCCCAATAGTGTGGGAATTGGGGATATCTCTCACCATGGTGGCTCAATGCGAGTTGGTGAGGAGCCAGGAGACTCGTTTGATAATTAGCAGGGTGCACTATGAGCAGATGAGGTTGGTTTGGTTTCGTGAGGTGTTGTATATGACCTCTTACACCCCTCTATATTTATTATATATATAATTTACAACATATATACATATATATTATGTATGACATTGCTATTTGCCGCTTGTGGTAAAAGCTGCGTCAGTACTTATCTAGACGTTCTCCGGCAACACAGACCTACTAGTAAATATGTACAGTGTGTACAATAATTTATTAATTCATTCATTTAAAATTTAGACATTTTAATGATTTTACAGTAGACATACGTAATTAGATGACTACCATTTGCGGAAAATTATGAAAACGGTCACGCAGCACGGCCGGATGTGACAGTAATGAACTTACGTCCGCTCTTATAGAGTGCAGGGATTACCTAAACGTGCACTACGGAGCAGAGAAGCACATTGCAAAAGCACTTTGGTATTTAAATTACATTTTTATTTAACCATCATCATCAGCTTAAAGACATCCACTGATTTACATAGCCCTCCTTCAATAACGGGGATTGATTTGGGTCATCTTCCACCAGACTGATCCAATGCGGGTTGATGGGGAGCCAGAGCCTCGTTTTTTGATTAGCAGGGTGCACCAGGAGTAAGTGAGATTGGCTTGGGTTTCGTGAGTTGTTATGTGCGACCCTTTACACCCAATTTATAATTACTTTCTCAAAATAAGCACTTTAGGAAGATATCGCACGTCGATGCCGGAAACTATAAAGTTTGATACCAATGACGAGCACTATATTATTTACTACTGATAGATATAATGGTGTAACAACATTCTTAATTTCAAAGCTTTTTATTATGTATCTGTGTGTAATAAATGTGGTGTAAACATTCTATGTTTAGTTTAATAACTAACTTTAGGATAGTGGTATAGCTCAATAGCTGACTCAATAGCCAACGTCGTTTTGGTTTAGACAAGTAGGACATTGACTCGACAGGTTTCGTCATGCCGATAACTTTGGTTAAAAAATTATAATACATCTGCAAAAAATACTAGTAAATCTTAAAGAATGGTTTTTATTAAAGAAAAATTTAACATACTTTTGAAAGTGACTAAGATAATAACCATTTAGATGGTTTCCGGCAAAAGACACTTAATTTAAGCCACCATTCAAATAGGTCACTGTCCGAGGAACAATATTTATTGGTGGTAGATCTCTGTTGCCTGAGATCTTTTAGGTACCATCGCAATTCCTATTGAAGTCGATGAACAGTACTGTGAAAACGTGTTCCGGTTTGAAGGGTGTTGTAAGCTTGTGAAATTACTGGGGTAACGAGACAACACCTGACGTCTTAAGGCGACGAGCGCAATGTAGTGCTGTGTATACCATCGTTATCAGTACCACTTTACATGCAAGCATGTCACTTACTATTAGGTGAACGCCCTGCTCATCCCTTCATCTCGATGAAAAAAATATATAACAGTAATACCCTACTGGTATATCTACAGAAAGAAGTAATTTTAAATGCGTTTTTTATAATTATAGGTCTAGTAGTAGTAGTATAGTATAGTCATTATTGGGGGAGACCGAGACGCAGTGGACGTCTATCGGCTGATGATTATTATTGGTTATTTTATAATTTTTATTTTTGCTATGATTTCTGTCATTGTATTGTGAAAGGGGACTAAATGTGAACAACTTAAGGAAAAGCAGCGTTTAGCAAATTATATTGATATTCATATACCAGTAAACGCAGCAATCATTCCCAAATTTGACGATGCCCATGTTTAGTGTTAATAAATACAAAACAAATTATGACAAATTAGGTTTAATACAGCTTTACTAAATAGTAGGAATTGTGATATTCAAGCATAGTTAAGTTTGCCAATATATTTATTCATCGTACAGTAGTTTGTAAAAGTTCTGAAGTAATACAGTGCGCTAGAAAATTACTGCCTCAAACTTTTGAATTCAATTCGCGAAACTAATTACAGCGTATGAATTCTATAACATTTTATAGTCGATCTTAATTTTTATTAATTAATCTTGCACAAGATTTCTTAAATTTTAATATTTGTATTACTCATCACTTAAAAGAATTTCATTACTTTGGAAAAGTGAAGCAGCAAGGAAGTAACCTGTACTGGTACAGTTTGTCGTAGTAGCAGGTTGCCTAGAACTTATAATAGAGATTGTAAATATCTACTTAAGATTTACACAAAATAAATAAAAAAAAATATGTAGTCTCAACGTAATATGAAGGCCCAAATCCCCCCAATTAATTATAGGGAGAGGCCTATGTCCAGCAGTGGAAGTCTATAGGCTGATGGATGCTGGTGATGATAACAGAGTGATCTTCTTAGTCCGTATCACTCATGACATAGTGGTTGTTGTCAAAATTTCAGGCGTTGGGGCCGCCTTCCTCGTGTGTTTATTGATGAGCCATTACTGCCGCTTAATTTAGACAATTCACTTCATAAGCAGTCTTCTTCGTAGCTTGATACCAACCTTTCCTTGGACCACAAGTCGCTTATTAGCTACGTCTCCTCAGCAGCTTACATAATCAAAAACAAGTGGATACGAAACTGTACTAAAAATAACGCTGCTTGATGCTGGATTATCGAAGTAAAGTCTCAATATGGTGATTATCTGGTATTAAATGTAAGGTCTCCAGATAAAATTCAGGCCTTTTAAAACTACACAGCAGCTCTTTTCGTCTAGAAACGTAAGATAATCAAATTATTTGTGGTATATTTTTAAACACATAGGTCCGTAATTATAACTATTTTTCATGAGGCAAATAATAGGATAAAAATAACAGTGATTTTTCTCAGAATACGTTAGTATTCTGAAGTCTGTTATTTTTATCCTGTTATGCAAACGGTTAAAAATAGCAAAGATTTTTCGGACCCACCAAATGTTGCACAGTAGGAAATAGAAAAGAATTGTAGAGAGAGGAATTAAATTAGAATTATTTTAGACTAAATCAGGACACTATTTAGCACTATAATTGATACAGCCTAACAAAACAAAATGAGAAATAATGATTTTTATTTGGCAAATATAACAATTAAATGTGAGTACGGAGAATATAAAAACCATCACAAAATATAAAATTCAAAGATAAACTAAGTTTTGGATATTGTTGTAATTGAACAAGTAATGGCACTGGTGGTAGGTCTCTATAGACGTAGACCATCTAGGTAGATAGCACCGCAGCTCCTAATGCAGCAGACATATAGTAATATGCAAACATTACAGTACTACACCCTTTAAAGCAGAACTTTAAAGGGTGTAGTAGCTAGTAAAATTACTAGGGTAAGGATTCTCAAAGCGACGAGCGCAATGGTGATCTTTACAGCTCAACCTTGTTAGGGGGCAAGTGTATCACTTAATATTAATTGAACGCCTTGCTCGTCTAGTTCTTAATAATTTTACTACTTTCTGTAATTCCCAAAATGAATTTCGTTTCTCCTATTAGAAGTCTAGCCTTTGGCCACTAAGGCAGTTGACTATATAGCAAGACTACCAGAACAATCATACTACTATAAAAATAGGTTTATTATTAAGAATAACCAGCACATCGAAGATTTTTATTCATAATATCATCATCGCAATGTTTTTTTTCTTCTATACTTTTTCACATTAAACCTTCTTTCTTTGTTATAAATGTATCAAAAAGTATTTATGTTAGTTATTCATATCCCACCTTAAATTATAAGAAATGTAATTTGTCAACAAAAAAGGCGTTATATAAAAGGAACGGAACAAAATCGTTAATAATATTTCTCAGAATTATTTCGGCGTATGTAATATCCGGTATTTTAAAATGTGTTAGAGCAAGCGAGAACTTCTTGGAAGGTTTCCAAAAGAGCTTTGAAGTTCATTATTGTAAAAGAAAATTCGAAAATTATGTCCCCTATGTCCGAGTGACCTTTACATAGACCCAAACATATTTAGAGCACTAATTAAATTTTAAGTCTAATAAAATCCGCTGGTATTTTTGATATTTTATTGATTTTTTTAGTGGAAGTGTGCAAATCTATTACAGCTAGAACATGAAACATAAATAATATGCCCCATCATAGAGGAATGACAATCTGGTTAAGTTAGAGGGAAACCGCTGGATGTGGATAGACCAATCAGTATATATATTCCCGGGCGAGTCCTGTATATGCAGTTAAACGTCTTCCAGCTGATGATGATAAATGTTTTTATTCTATGGCGATGACACAAGCAAGCCGTTTACCTGCTGGTTAATGAAACGCTTGCCCATAACAACGTAGCGCTGGTTAAGACAGTATACACATCACCACATTATGCTCGTCACCTTGAGACATGAGATAATAAATCGTGACATCAATACTTTACTAGCTACAGCCCTTTAAACCGGAACACAGTAATGTTTGCACAGTACTATTTCGTGGTAGAAATAGGAGCAACGGTGGTACGTAGAGAGTCTCCGATAACGGAGACCTAACCAATAAATGTAAAGGCTATGTTACCGCTTTCATTAATTAATTTAGAATATTAATGATTGGTTTAATTAATGTTTTCTGTATACTAAATATTTTTATTTTTCATAATATTTATTAAATAAACACCATAAATCATAATCGTAAATAGCGAAACTTCACGGTGTATTTACATTATAATAAGGATCAAATGCGGAGGCTGGATATAACGGTACACAATACCGTGCAATATTTCACCTTTACATAAACTCAAGGATTCCATTGTTAGCGGATATTTACATGACAATAAACTGAAGAAGAAAAAACTTTCGTTTTACCTTAAACCTCCGATTTTTCTTTTATTTGTGTATACATATTAGTCTGTTAAAAAATATGTATTTCAGTGATAGTATGTTGGATTTTGAATGAAATCTCTTTGTCATCTTGATTCTGCTGCAAGTTTTGATTAAAGTAATGATTTTACTTATTCATTGTATATGGAGATATATTTTAAACTAATAATTATTATTTATTACAATATTAGTTCTAATTTGTTGGCTCTTATATTGGTAATATACCCGTCGGCCTTAGCTGCTGTTTCATAACATATACATTGTTGTATTCAACTTTGTTAATACATGTTGCTTTAATATATGTATATACGTAATCTAAAAATATAAGTAGTCTAAATTTAGATTTTTAAACAAAACTAGTGATAAATGGGTTAATGAAATAATATAGACAACTTCAGTCTAACTTAGCTCTAGCTAAAATTTTTTTTGTAATCTCGTAATAATATATCTCAATATCTTTTCCTAGCTACTATCCCATATGGTGGTGGGGTCAGCTTTCCTTATATGTTTCCTCCACTTCGCTCTGTCTTCG